>DWTW01002686.1:0-10730 GCA_018246275.1 Papilio slateri
AGGACTTTGCGGCCCCATCGGCCATCCGTTCTGCGAGCAATGTGTCCGGCCCATTGCCACTTAAGGTTTGCAACTCTCATAGACATCTGCAACAAGCTAATGTGTTGCAGATGCGTTGCCTACCTTTTCATGGACACAGAAGCGGATAAACAGAAAAGGATACCTATAACCTTTTTCTATCCATCCTCTCCACCGTCAAATCCTCTTCCCCTTCCTATCCTTTCCTATGAGAAAAGGATAGGATAGAGAAGAGGAATATGATTAGGCCTCCGGCACCTCACTCGTCAGACGAAACGCAAAAATACTTCTATTTCACGCCTGTCTTCTGTGAGGTCGTGGTATTTCACCGGTCGAGCCTGCCCATTCGTTCAACAGATGTTGATATTGCGGGCTCTACCACTGTTAGAATATCGATAAAACTAAATTATTTAGTGCGCCTAGCGAGGTTATGGCCCATTGCAGAATTTTTAGAGATGAGGGCATCTCGATAATTGTATTTCGATAAAGAAAGAAGCAATAAAAATATCATTCATGCAGGAAAAAATATTAAACTATTTAAGAAACTACTACTATTACTGTACCAGTTCGATGTTGTTTCCGAACGAGACGCGGTGTATGACGGAAGCGAAGTGTCTTCCCGCCTTCCCGCACCCTAACGTAACCGTGAGTTTACACTGCTGAAAGACACCACATGAAACATGTAGTTAAGGAGAGAGTATAAAAAACACGTGAGTGTTTTCTGCAGTGTACACTCACGGTAAGCTGGCGATGTGACGATTATGTGCTGTGTAGCTAATTTGTTTTAAATTTTGTAATAATCAATAAACCAAGTCTTGTATCCCTAAATCGGGATTAATTTACGTGCCCCGCCACCTATATTTATAATTAAGAGTTCTTTGCATTAATTAAAAGTTTCGTTATTTACTTTTGTCTCAAAAGAAACTGCTTACTGTATACCCCTCCCATTCTCCGATACGATATCTAATCGGTAGTAAGATATTGACCCGCCATCTTGTTTATAATTGCAATTTGACTGTTCGAGTGTTTATGTTTGGGTACCAGAGTGTATTTTATCCTCCCTTTTTTTTACTTTCTTTAACCGTTTGAGTGCCACTGATTTTTACTCATATCTACTTAAAAGTGCCAAAGAAATCTTTTGTTTTTCATGACATTTAAACTTGTCTCGAAAAAAAAACTGCATCTCTTTCAAATGTCATATTAAAATTATTAATAATATTATAATTTGAACTTTATGTAACACGTAGAAAATTAAAAAAAACAGCAACTGATTTTGATTTCACGAGCGCGATGGCGCTCGTCGGCACTCAAACGGTTAAGTCAATAGATTTAAAGAACTTGTCGCGAGAGTACGCTTATCGAGTCCTGTCTTGATTTTACGATAGCAGTAATATTTTGCACTAAAAAAAGTTATAAACTAAAAACCAGTTTTGTGATCATAATTTGTACAAATTTTTTTTCAAGTACATGGCGCGTGAATTAGTGCAACGGTAGCTGTTAATTATGACAAATGAAACTGCTTCATGTTATATCAGTGTCAGTTACAGGTTGTTGGAGGTGTTTGCCGGACGGTTAAGATGATAGGTGACAGGTCATGGCGAGAGAGGTGCGCGGGCGCAACGGCGCGGCGTCTGTGATCAATATTGATGAAGTATGCACACATTTATCTATCGATACAACGCCAGCTTTGTCTCTTGCTCAGGCTGTGGGTACAATTTGATCACGACATTTTAGTAAACACACACCTTGAACGAAGGTTATTTTAAATCGGCAACACCTTTGTTTACAGTTAAGGTGTACAGTTAGATTTTCTTTATTCTCGGTTTACACGTGTTAAGAAGTTAACTAAATTTGAACTTATTTCATGCCTACAGACAGTCCGTTAAGTTAGCCAGTTGTAAATTCAATTTTATGCGCAACTAAAGAAGTAAAATTCAACATGTTCTATTTTTGGCAATAATCTAAGCTCTAGAAATATACACGGTAAACAGCAAGGACTGTATGAATATTGTCACAGCCATGGAGATCATTAATTTTGGTATTAAGGAAGTAATTACTGATTTTTTTGTGACTGATTGCAGTAGGCGTCCAACTGTAACATCTTTAAGAGAACTAAGATCGAGGGCTCCCTCGGGGGCCTCGGTTCGGGCTGTTACGTCCGCTCTTAGGTCGCTTCGGCGGACACTCCATGGGGTCACTGGACCACAAGGGACCCTAGCGCCCTACGACACTGCGTGTCGGACTAAACGCGTTTTTCCAGCTGGTAAAGGCTACTCCGGACTACAGTGCGCCTACAATTTATACAACTTTGTAAGCACCGGCGCGAAATAGTGCTCTACAAACGAAACACCGAGTGAGATCGGTCATGGCAACAAGACAGTCGCAGAGACAATGCGGCGAGACCGCAAGCCTCGACTCAGGCCTCGCGGCACGTCCCTACAGACGCGGAGTCTGCGACGTGCGAAAGAATTGTTCATGCGACTCGGTCAAGAGGAATCATTCGGCATCATGACGACGTCGTGAGATCAACAGTGGCAAACCAGGGTCGAAAAATAGTCTACTTACGACGCCTCGCAACACAGACGCTAAACGGCGAAATGGTGATCGCAACTCGCATCGCCGAACATTTGAAGCGACCTTCTGTAATCGACGACGACCACCGCATATGCATCTACGTCAAATTATGTCCATCGACAGTCGCAACAAGCGAACGACGTCATATACATCGTTGCCTGCCGAACTAGGCGATCGCACGTCGGAAATTTGGTCCGACAACGGGACTAATCTCCAAGGAATCGAGAAGGAACTTCGGAAGGCTATGGACGCGGCAAAACAAGAGTCGAGCAAACGCTATAGTGCGTGGCGATTCATTCCGCCTGGCGCTCCATTCACGGGCATACCCCGTAAGTATCGTCGGACCTCTGCGACAAGACACGGCAAGAACTCTGCCGCTTCGCTCGTCAATAGTTTCCCCTAATAGTGCGTGATACCTTTTCTACCCGCGACAACCCAGCGTTGATGTGGTGCATGTTCGACATATTGTATCTCAGAGCACACATAGTTACTGCTGTTTTCAATCCAGCTATAAAAAAAAAATATTCAAGAAGAGAAGAGAGAGTATACACATCTGTATGACAAAAGTTTCGGATCTACCTTATAAAAAAGTTCGTTTCGGAACTGCCTACTGATGGACATTAGAATGTCAATAACAAAAGTTCTTTTCGGAACTATCTCTTGTTTCTATGGACATCAGAACGTTAATGACATAAGTTCTTTTAGGAACTATCTCTTGTTTCTATAGACATCAGTCCGTCAATAAAAAAGTTCTTTCCGGAACTGCCTCTTGTCTCTATGGACATCGGAACGTCAACAAAAGAAAGTTCTTTTCAGAACTGCCTCCTGTTTCCAAAATAGTAATAGTAGTATGTTAGGTTAGATAATGAATAGAAGGGATGGGGGTCGGACGCTTAGGGGGTTTAATCATGTCACTCATCAGATGAAATGCAACAGTATAAAAATTACATTAATGCTCCGGCTGTCAGCGTTACTAACTAATGTAACTTTACCGCTGTTTTCAGTCTTCTTACTGTGGTTCAAGGGGTACCAGAGACATACACGTATTTTAACACAAAAAGAGGGCACAAATTTTGGCAAGTAATTATTATTTGTATCAACTTAAGTGCAACGCTTTGAATGTTTAGTCCTCTTGAAATCCGAAAAAACTGCACTTTTATCGTCCGATTTCCGAATTTAAATCTGCTCCATTTGTCCGAGAAAATCGATTGCAGTTCAGTTTCGTTTCATAGTCGACACCTAGGGATCAATCGAAATCGACTTTAAAACGGAACTGTCGGCACTTTACCAAACTGAAGCTACAAAACATAAAATTGTAACCAAAATATACTATACTATAGTATCAAACTGGAGAAACGAGTGAGTGCCGGAGGTCCAATTTGAGTCCTCTTCTCTTTCCCATTCTTTCCGCATAAGGATAGGATGGGAAGGGGAAGAGGATTGGACGTTGAGGGTATGAATAGGAGAAGGAAATATCCTTTTTCCTGTCTATTCCCTCTGTCCATTAAAGGTAGGCAACGCATCTACGGCTCATTAGCTTGTTGCAGATGGGTAGCGGTCACTTAACATTAGGTGACCCGCTTGCTCGTTTGCCACCTTCTACCATAAAAAAAAAACACAAAACTGTCAGTTAAGTAAAGGCCAACGTATATGGAAAATCGCATGACAAACTATATAACCTACAAAAACACATAAGTCCTGTCCCACGGGGGTTTCCCATTAATTTTAAGCGGATTACTCATTGCGCCGTTTCACAGTTGACTTTAAGCGACCTCGGACAAAAGGTAACACTTGACTGTAATCCCTTGAGGCAACATTCGCCTAGTGGAAAATATATTTTTTTTTAGTTCATTATTAAAACTAAACGTTACGTATGAAGCATCGGCGAACGCGGCGACAATAAAAACAGCTGTCTACTTAGAATATATTAGTATTTCTTTTTTGTGTGTCTATCTTTTTAAATGGCAATAGGACACTGGTCTGACGTGGGTTCCCTCATGAGTTCCTCTTAAAATAAAAGGTAAGATTTATAAAACATTATCCTATGGTAATGCTTTATAAATCTTATAATCTTTTATATATCCTATGACCTGTGGCAATGTATGGATTGGAGTGTTGGGCAGTTAACAGAATGGATAAAAAGAGAATGCATGTGGTAGAAATGCTAATGTTGGGATGGGTATGTTGAGTAACACGAATGAATAAGGTATGCAAAGGTTAAGGGAGGCCTGCAAGTAGCAAAAGTGATCGATAAATTAAGAAGCAAAAGGTTAACATGGTGAAGGCATGTTATGAAGAGACTTTTAGACATGAATCTAAAGGGATATATTGGTAGAGGTGGACCTAAGATAAGATGGATGGATTGCGTGAAGGATGACATGAGCAAGAAAGGATTGACTACTTAGATGACTAATTATTGATGCTTAGAAAAACGTCGAAAAATGAAACGTCTTATGCCGACTCCACTTAAAGTGGAAGCAGGATAGGAAAATGGTTTGTGTATGTCACCGATTGTAAACTTCGTCAGTTTATAATCGTACTAGACATATTATAAACTGTCAGCAAATTGTGAACTAAACGAAACATTGACAATTTGTGAGGGACTTTAAATATTAGCAGATTATAACATTTAAAAATAAATAAAAAGGTTTTTATTACGATTCCAATTTAAGAACTTTATGTGAAGCATTTACGTAAGCGAAGCCGTCTTAATTGCATCTGTAATGAATTCTGCAAGCGAGGAAGGCGATTCATTTCCAAGTAGCAAAATTTACAACGTACGTTCGAATCAAAGTCCGATAATTACCAAGTTAGTTCAAAGTTACGCGAATACTTAATCACGTCGGGGTATCGTTAGTTCAGAACGGGCAAGTTAAACACTCCCTGTTAAATATTCACGAGCCTGAAACACGCTTCGCACTAACGTGTTTTACGAACTTTAAAAATATTAACTCATGCTAGATGCTTCCTGAATTACTCAAAAGGCTGTTATTTTGTTGTAAACTATTGACGAGCTATTTGCTCATCTGATTTACACTGACCACCACTACTCTTCAAAATCCGCAACACTTATATTATAGGTATTATATTATAAGTTCTATCCTTTGTACAGAAAACATGAAATTAGATAAGAAATAATATATAATAGTAAAGGTGGAAGGTGGAATTGCACCTAGGAACGCGAAATTTGATCGGAGCTACGTTCTGAACGGAGATCCAGTGACCCTTTATTAGCGGCGGTTTTAGTCGTTGAAACATAAAGCGACTCTTCGCCTGCATAGAAGACGTATATGAGTAGACATATCCACGTCAATAAAGGAAAGTGTTACATACGACTTCCTTTTATTATTTATATTCTTCTTTAGACGCGAGCATTAACAATTTTCTATTTGAGAAAACTACTTTTGTATAGAAAACGGAAAACGTTATTACTTGTTTAAAAACTTACTAAATCGCTGGCAATAGCAATTATAATATCAAAAAAATGGAATTTCGAAAAATTATGCGAAACGTTGTTTCGTATTTCGAGTGTATTTCGTAACCGCAACTGGTGTAGGATGAAGTCGAGATCACATCACGCCTTGACCCAGTTCAGTTCGGCGACATCTGCAGTCGACACTCGGCGGATCAGGTCTTAAAAGTCGATCGGAGATGCAAAATATCTTACATAAGTTATTCATGCCGCAATACACAGCTATATAGGAATTAAAGGAAAGCACATAAAAGGAATAAAGTATACAATTACAGCACATTCTTAAAAGTTACAATGTGTAAAAATAACCAGAAAGTTTGATATATTGTCTTTCGTAATTCATAAGTAGCGACATGTTCACCTGTTTACAAGAGATGATGTTTTTTTTTAATAAGTATACGCTTTAACATTAGTAATATTTATCGAATCGGAAAAATAGATCATAGTAATGAAAAAATAAGACCCATATTATTAACGTTTGCGTATGTTTCTGATGATTACCCGAAAGAAGTTATAGCCAAGAGGAAAGAACTTCAAGCAAAGTTAATCGAAGAAAGGAATAAAGGCAACTTTGCAATTATCAAATACGACAAGATAATTATCAAGGAAGGAAACCACAGCAAAGAAAAACGAAAAAGAGAAACATCCTCGTCCCCCAAAACTCAAAATCAGCCCAGAAAACAACATGTCACATCCAGAGCAAATAGAATCAATGCCTTTGATATTATGAGGACGAGGAGTAATTCTCTATCATCATATATCTATCTATCTCATACGTCAGAGCAAAGTATCTAGGATAAAGTCATCAGCCACCGGAACAAAACAAAAAATGAGACAAAACCAAATATTGTAAATAACAAAATATTCCCCAAGCCGACTGGTCCTCGTGGGGAATTAGACCAACACCTCGAAAATATAGAATTTGACATCTTAGGGATGAGATCTCCGAAGTGAGAAGAATGGGTTGCAATATTGAAGAATACGAAGACTATATCTTATGCTATATTGGACAAAAGAAAGGCTTATACGGAGTGGGGTTCCTCATAAAAAAGATATTAAAAGATAAAATAATAAACTTTACTGCTATATCAGACAGGGTAACCCTACTTCAAATCAAATTCATAAACTTAACTCTGTCTATAATCCAGGTGTATGCGCCTACAGAAAGATCGCCTGGGGTCGTATTGGAAGAATTTTACAACGATCTTAGACAAGCACATAAATTATCTAATGAGAACATACTTGTAATTGGAGATTTTAATGCAAAAATAGGACAACGGAAGTGTGATGAAAACATGATAGTGGGGAAATATGGATTAGGAGAGAGGAATAAAAGAGGTGAGCAGCTTATAGAATATGCATTTGAACATAGATTGTGTGTAATGAATTCTTTTTTTAAAAAGAGACTTAGCCAAAGATGGACTTGGAAATCACCATACCTTAAAGTTAAAAACGAAATCGATTTCATACTGACAAACAATCGTAAACTAGTAACTGACTGTGAAGTTTTGAGCAATATAAGATTTCCATCAGACCATAGGCTATTACGTGCGACCCTTACCTTAAAACTACCAAAAAAGAGCAGAAAAAACTTCAAATACTCGCAAAAACTTCCAGAAACAGAAAATGAAATAAAAACGTACATAAATTGCATAAAATCTTGCCTAGAAGATAGTATAAAAAAAGTCAATAGTGTCCAATCCAAATACAACATATTAGAAGAGGCCATAAAATATTCACTAAGACAAAATAAAACAATAAAAGAAAAAAGACTAAAAATACTGAGTGAAAAAACATTAAACCTTATCAAAAGACGTACCAAACTGAGACATGAAAAATTTAAAAACAAAGAAACGAGAAACGAATTAAGTAAGCTATACAAGGAAAGTTATAGATCGATTAAAAATGATTATAAACAACACAGGAAGAGTGTAATATCGAAAACTTTAACGCAATTTAGAAGTGCAAAGAGGGCATTCAAAGAATTAAAGCTACACAATATTTGGATACAAAATTTGGAAACTAGCCATAAAATTACGAAAACAAGGCAGGACATTATAGAACACGCTACATCTTACTACAGACAATTATACAAAAAGAGAGACGAGGACAACGAAGAAGAATCAAAACAAGATGTAATAGACCATCCACAAGCTATAGTAACACCTAGGATAATCGATGATAAAGAAGTATACCAACTCATAAAGAATCTAAAGACCCAAAAAAGCCCAGGGTCTGATGGAATAAGCAACGAAGCACTAAAGCTGGGTGCACCCACTTTACTCTCTCACCTGACACAATTATTTAACATGGCAATGGAAGAGGAAATTGTCCCAACACAATGGTGTACATCAGAGATTGTGTTGTTATATAAAAAAGGAAACCCGAGAGATATCGGAAACTATAGGCCAATCAGTTTGCTTAACAGTATATACAAGCTCTTTGCGGCAGTACTATTACAAAGAATTGAAAAAGATATTGAGGATGGACAGACAATAGATCAGGCTGGCTTTCGCTCAGGATTCAGCACTCTCGACCACATACAAACGATCGAACAGGTAATTGACAAGTACAAAGAATTCAACAGACCCTTGTATGTAGCTTTTGTAGATTACAGCAAAGCGTTTGATACTATTAGCCATAAATATATTTGGAAATCTTTAAAGGAGATCAATGTCAACCCCAAATACATAAACATTTTACAATATATATACACAAACTGTAAAAGCAGGATAAAACTTGAAACTTGTGGAAAAGAGATAATACTTGGACGTGGCGTAAGACAAGGAGACCCCCTGTCTCCCAAACTGTTTATAGCCGTTCTTGAAAGTATATTTCGAAACATAAATTGGAAACAAAGGGGCATAAATATAAATGGTCGATACTTAAGCCATCTTCGCTTCGCTGACGATATTGTTATATTTGCTGAAACAGGAAAAGCACTCAAGAATATGCTGCACGAACTCAACGAGGAAAGCCTTAAGATAGGATTGGCGATGAACATGAGTAAAACCAAGATAATGACCAACAGTCTCAAATTGCAAATTAAAGTAAGAAACAAAATTATAGACTATGTTGACGAATACATATATCTTGGAAAACAGGTATCGTTTAGAAACTCCAACAACGAAGAGGAAATCCAAAGGAGAGCAAACATAACATGGAAAAAATTTTGGTCATTTAAAGAAATTCTAAAAGGGGCCTACTCTACAAGTATGAAAAGAATTGTGGTTGAGACCTGCTTATTGCCTTGCTTACTGTATGGCTGCCAAACTTGGATATACACAAACAAAGCAAAACAGAAAATAATAACAACGCAGCGCGCAATAGAAAGAAGCATATTAAATATCAGAAAGACACAGAAAATAACAAGCAAACACATCAACGAAAAAACAAAAATTAAAGATGCTCTGACACAGGCGCTAAAATTGAAATGGCAATGGGCTGGCCATATATAACGCTTCAGAGACTCCCGATGGACTATAGAAGCGATGCGATGGAAAGGGCCAGCGGGGAAAAGAAGTGTTGGCGGACCAAATAAACGGTGGACTGATGACATCCTTGAAGCAGATTGGATGATTCTTGGTAGGAATAGAACTGCTTGGAAAAAGATGGAGGAGGCCTTTATCCGACGAGGAGCCCATATCTAAACTACAATACTAATATACATAAGATAAATACTAACAATATTAACAAAAAAATTGTAATTGTAAATAATGTAAAATGTTAGATATGGAAATAAAAAGGCTTTATTATTATTAGATGTCTAATATAATCTAAATAAGGTTTAATGTTAACTCGGACAAAGATTGTCCCGCCAATTGTTAGTAAAATAATGTAAGTTGAGGTATTTCTTGAATTAAGTAAAATGAACACGTTAATATTACCTGTTTACAGCTTTTTAAGCTAATGAACGTGAAGTTATGTTTGATCGAATGTTCAATAGATTATCTCACTCTTATTTACTAAGAAATCAATAGTATATGGCAATAGATGGCGCTTAAGACTGTACATCCATATGCATGTAGTGACATCATGAAGACAAACACCTAGCTTACTGGTTAAATTCTTAACCTCAAATTACGAAACTCTCCAACGTTTATTTAATGGAGAAGAATTCATCCTCTTATGAAACATGTCCGTTCATTTATTTTTATTTCCAAGAGCGATGTTTACGAGAGCATAAACCGTGGCGAGGTAATAGCAACGATAAGCGTATGCTCGACCGCCGCCGGCCCACCTCGTTTTTTCACGTCGACCTCAAAGTGACGTCTCTTAAAAACTGTCACTTTCAGCATTTTTCTTATCGATACGGATCTTGGCTTTATTCGTTCGGTTTTTATATTCCAATATTTGAGACATTAGGAATCGAATGAATATGTTTACGGTTGCTGGCAAATTTTATAGCATAATGTTTTGGGATTAAAAAAAAATATTTAATAAAATTTGCAATTGAGTCATAATATTCATACGTCACAGCACACAATATCGGTGGTTCTTAACATTGCCGACGCCGTGTCTTGAAAATGTTTCATAATCTATAGAAAAATAATAATATAATATAAGAAAAATAGATGTTCAAGGAATGAGATATGTGTCTGGAGAAAGGTTTACCGGAATAATTGGTGCAGAATTTTATGTCATTCAGAAGACGAAATTCAAACTC
>DWTW01002687.1:0-10728 GCA_018246275.1 Papilio slateri
AGGTCGTGGTATTTCACCGGTCGAGCCGGCCCATTCGTGCAACAGATGTTGTTGTTGCGGGCTCTGCCACTGTTAAATCATTATTGTCATTTAATATCAGGAGAACCACTTGCTCGTTTGCCACCTTCTATAAAAAAAATAGCGTCATCTTTTGAGCTTACATCTTTGTCAATGAATGATAACCTATTAGTACCTAAAACTTCTGCGAGATAGCGCTAAATTACTTTCTTATATTCGAATACTAAATATCTTCCGAAAAAGGTACTAACAAGACTTATACGACAACCAGTACGCGACGAGTATGTACATACATATACCCTAGAATTTCTAGAAAAAAATGGATGCTAATATTTGAACACTACTAAATATAGTAGATGGAATGCCTCGTTTGTACTTAAAATATATTTTGGTTCAGAAGTTATATTGTAATTGGTTGCATGTCCATATTTGATTGTCTGCACGCGATCCAGGTACGTTTAATATTCCTCAGTAACAGTAACAGAACACTAAATCGATGTTAGATATCTTTGTTGTCTTTTTTATTTTATCTAGTCTTGCCACATGAAATAAGAAAAATGCATAGGAGAGCTAAGAGGTGAGAAACAGAATTGCCTCTGCGGCTATCAATCAATTTTCGCAATCAAAACCAAAATGATTGGCTGTGGTAAGAAATAAATTAATGGTATTTAGGGGAAGACCCTAATAGCGGTATTATTAGACTCATCTCTGTGTACACCTAGTGATAGGGATCATAATGTTCAGTTGGCTGCGTCTCAAAATCAATAAATGGAAGACCGTTTCTTTTTTAGTTAGAAATGTCAAGTCCGAAAATAATTTCCAAACCTAAACTACAATCCTTACTTCTTTTTACTTACTAGAGGCTAATAGTTTATATATGCCAATCGCCAATTGGCGAGAAATGTCCCGCGCAGTCATTCGTATCCCGTGGCACAAATTCAAAATCTCCGTGTTTGTAATTAAAAAACAACGGTTTGTGCTGTGAAATTGTGTAAAAACAACATCTCAAATAAATATAAGTGTATGAACATCTCATTTCACAAGTAATTAATTTTATTATGTATCCTGATTTACTTACTATACACAAATAAATATAAAATTTAAATAATAACAATGCGACTCCAAATAAACGTACACTAAAAATAAAATAAAACATAAAAGTTAATAGATTAAAAAAAAATGTCGCTAAAATATGTATTATGTTATATCGTATATAGTATAATTAAATTTGATTGACATTTGTATTTCAGTATATTTTTCAAAGGCAGCAGTTAGTTATTTTATAATTAAAATATATATCGTAAAAAGATAACTTTAATAAAAGTAAAAGTCATGGTTTTAAAGGATGGCAACAATTTTACGATACATTATTTTAAATAGATACCTACAGATACAATATTTTAAGCCGGTTAGCGGTTATTATTTAAAATTTTCTAAAGGTAGGTATTTAAAGTTCGATTGATTATTTAACTACAAGCATTAAAAACATACATAGTTACAGTGTATTTATTATAGGTGGTTTTCGTTTCGGTGATATCATTATTAAATTACAATAACTGTATGCTATAATGTTAGGATGCTATTAAACTTACGCTGTTAAAAGCTATTTTATCTGTTTACGTTTTCTCAACTCTCAACCAGATGTTTATTAAAAAGAAATAAAATATATTTTATTCTTGAACATTCGAGAAGCAAAATTGTATCAAAATTAAAACAAAATTAACTAACCTCGCTACTCGCTGCGTCAGTCCTTTGACATACTTCGCGCCAGCAAGACGTATTGTCTTGTAAAATACATTAAAATCAACTTCACGGCAAGACCATTAAGTAAACTTATTTATTAAAAATTTGAAATGTGTGATATGTATGTCGGTAAACCAAAAACATCATCAAACAGTAAGTACTATATTTTTTAATAGTAATATTCCCATAATTTCTACTAAAATAGCTATTTTGAAGACTGTGTTAAATCATAAAATTTCAACAATGTAAAATTCTCCTATCTTGTACATGCATTTTTAAAACAACCCTAGTTTCATTTTTACTTGAAAAAATATATATTTGGATACGATATTTCATATTTATACTATAGATAGTAGTAGTATATATATGATAATACTTTTATGTTGCATTTTTAATGTAAATAATAAGTTGTTAAACGATTGAATACCTACGTTTTTCACTCGATTGCTGCTGGGATTAAGAATGTTATTCGCGCTAGAGAAACTGTTAATGCGCATTCAAGACCTGCAATAATAAAGTTTCTCAATTAATGAAAGTATACGTTTTTTTAGAATTGATTGAAATATATCTCACTAATTTGCTTGCTTTAATATAACTTTAAAGTGTATGTAATTTATAAGTTTTCATGCTCATTTGCCGGTTGTTTTTGCAATACGTTATGTTGTGACTTGTGACGCATGCTTAGTATATTTACAAAATGGAAGCCGCACGCAATATGGTTGCGGCATTACATACTGTGCAGAGACATCGATGCTGAAAACATCGATGCTTGTTATTCGATTTATCGAACCTATGCGGTATATACCTATATTTAGAACCTTCACTTTAGCATGATGAAGATGACATTTTTACACAAATTTACATATGATAGCAAGAGTTTTTATTATTGTGTAAATCAATTAAAATTTTATTATTCCTAAAACATAAATTAAACAAACATTCGCAGATTAAACGCCATCATTCCCATGAATTCAATGTCAACAGTTTTATATATACTCAATAACAGTTCCAATCATAAATGTTGAAAAGATTCTTATTTTATTTTTCGTAACAATCTTTTGATGTTGGTAAACAGAAATTCGAGTGGTTTTCTTTTACTTTATTCAAAAGGAAAAAGTTTACGTTTTTGTGCGGCAAAAATACAGCTACACAATATTTGATTTATTGTGGAACGAACTTATATTTCAGTATAGTAGGAAATATCCTACTATACTGTAAAAAATAGCAAACTGGGAAAGTATTTGAATTTTATAATTATACTTTTAAGAAATTATTTTCACTTTTACGAATTTAATACATCGTAAATCATCAGTGTTTTGCATGACAACCCTAGGGAATTTTCGTGCAAAATGTGACATTTAGAAAATGTTACTGACAGTTGAATATACATGGCGCTTATTTTATTTTTGTCGTAATTTGATTACATACTACATACATTGTCGAGCTTTATGCTTTCTTATAGGTTAATAGTGCTCTAAATTTATAAAGTTTATTAACTTTTGAATTTGGCGTGACTATTTATTCGATTTCGTGTTTTTTGGGATATCTTAACATTCGTTTGTATTAAAATTCCAATTGAAAAGTAGGTATTTTTTTATTGTATTCTCTAAGTAAATAAACATTCTATTTCCTTTTGAACAGTTTGAAAAATTACTTTGGCAAAATTCTGCTTAAACATTAAAACACGTTATATTGTTTTTTTTACACACGCATATGTTAAAATAGTTTATTAAAAGTATTTAAATACAAATAACCTATGCTTAGTTATTTTTTTTGAACTACAAATACAAAATAGTTTTCGATGGATCTATTTAAATACAAAATGCAAATAAGAATTTTCAGATTAGGCTTTTCAAAAAAAATTGTTTTTTTCACGGATTTTAATACTAGTATTTGTTCAGAGTTCATCTTACATGTTACGTCTATATGGCCCCATAATAATTCCACCAACATAGTTGTTTAATAAGTTTCGAAATTGGGCTTACCAAGTGTTAGATTCAAGTTTTTTCCCTTGGATATCTGTTCTAGTATTGTGGTCTTAAATTATAGTTATGATTCCAGGTCTATTATTGTATCGGCCCAAAAGAAATGTGAAATATGAATAACATAACTCACAACCACATTTTGGAATGATCTGTCCCCGGCGGTATTTCCAAACCAATACAATTTAGGGTCCTTTAAAAAGAGAATGCACTCCTTCTTTAAAGGCCGGCAATGCATTTGCAGTTCTTCTGGTGTTGTAGATGCTTACATCCGTGATCACTTACATATTACGTGACCCACTGCTTTTTTGCCGCTTTATGCAAAAAAAAATCAAAAAACCATTGTGCAATTTTTTTTATAGAGAAAAGTATTCTTCACAATATATTAAAATAAAAAGTGCATTTAAATAAAAAAATATATATTTCATAATGTATACTTGATAAATTAAAGCTCTGTGCTGTGTCCATCAACATGGCTTAATATTAGTTTATCACTAAAAATAAGTTATTTCGGGAATCCTCTGTTAAGTATCTGTGACACATTCCAACAGGAATAGTGCACAGTGCAGTTTTTGCGCCTTATTCATTGAAAGGAATAGTTATCTAATTTTTTTTTAGTTTGAAACAATGTTTTAAATTAAAATTCTTCACCTTAAGAATGTTAAGCAATATTAATACATATCAATAAAATAATAACTAACTATCACAACTACAAATTAAATAAACAACAAACATTAACTCAAAAGCTCTAAAGCAACTAACTCAAAAGAAAGAAACTTCACACTATTTTTCTTTTGAAAATTACAGTAGCATGGCACCGCCCTCAGTCTGCAATGTCCTTGCAAGAGGAGGAACTCATCCAGAAGAGTACCCGGACTGCTGGAAACACAACTGATCCCCTTGAAAAGCTGAGGCTCCTGTGCTTTTCTCGAGGAGCGACTGGGATATTGGTCCTGGGACGGTTAGGACTTTATCACCTATGGAATTACCCTTGAAGTCTTGTTTGTCAATCTTTCTGATATTTATATTGTTTAGTTGTATTCAGGTATGTCCTTAAACAGCAGCATAGTTGTCGGTGCATGAGGCCCAAAGTGATTATAGCATATGGGTGTTGTATAAAATCTAATAATAATTTAATTTGTACATAAAACTTGGTGTACAACCAAGGTGACGTTTCTGTCACCTTAAACAATTTTATTCAAGTTAGAGAAAGGATTGGAAAGATGATCTGAGATGATATGTCTATCTCCGCAACAGAATTACTTTGCAAAACAAATGCTTCTACTATCCGCTGCAAGTCATTGATAGATTGCTAGATATAGTATATCTTCTTGAATGGGCCGTTCTGTGAACAGCCTACTCCATTAAATTTTTCCCTTATTTTTAAACTTTCTGATTCAGTGATTGGTCAATTAATTTGTTGAAACCAGCCTGCATATATAACTTGCTTTGGTGTTGATTCATTATATTTATACCATCATTGATTATATCTTATTACTTTGCTAAATATTAAAAATTTAATTAATGAATAATGACAGCCAGCTAAGAACAACTGACGTAACATAGGCCTCCTGCAAAATTGACCGATGATCTGCTCAATGTTGCACGGAATGAGGGCCATTAGGTACCAATCATTATGTCAATTTTGGGGGAGGCCTATGCCCAACAGTTGATAGTTGAAAGTGATGATCGTTAAAAATTTATTCAGATTCTTCAGAAGAATGGATGATGATGGAAGCAACCAACTAAACAAAGAGGAATTCATCAATGGCTTGAAGGAATCTGGACTGGAGATCACCAAGGAGGTATGTTTATATTTTACAAACTAAATTGCATGCCTATTTCAAACCACAAAAATAAAAATATCTCTTGGTGAAGAATTAAGTGCCTCAAAATTAGTAATTAAAATAAAGAAAGTTATGAAGGGCCTACGGCGAGTGTCATTTAGGACTAAAGCTTTACAAGGTATATTTAAATTTATTTCAGATGCCAATGATTTATTGGTCATCACACCAAATGACCAAAACAAGAGGACAATATGATAATAACTATTAAATTAATCAAATTGCCTCGGCATGTGTTTATCATCTATTGGGCAAAGTAATACAGCCATGTTTTGTTCATGTTGTATTTATTTCTATCAAATTATTTTAATATTATAAAATTTAATACAAAATAACTTTGTTTTATAGATGCTCTGACCAATGATTAAAACTTAAAAAATAAATTTAAAATAATGAGACTCATATTAATTACTTGAAAGTTTAGATAATAATTTAATTCTTTGCACAATTTAGCTGATCATTTTACATAATGCCCTCATTAATTACTTTGATCATAACATTTGTTGCTTTACGTATTTAGGCAGATTACTAAATATTCTACTTAAAATTTTAGGAAGCCGAGACACTATTTGATAAATTTGATACTGACAAGAATGGATCCATCAATCTTGATGAATTTATCAAACAACTTCGTGTAAGTAGACTAAATTATATATTTATTATAATAAAATTTATGAGATATTTTCAATGAAATATTCCATAAGTACAACTGGTGGATAAGTTTAAATATTTGTGACTAGCGACCCTCCCCAGCCTCGCACGGATTGTACTAATTATCGAAAAACACTAGTGCGTTCAACTAATTCTACTGACTGAACAATATTTCTACATAACAAACTTTCATCCCTTACTTTAGACCTTAGGGGATGTATTTTCAAAAATCCCGAAATAGGTATTTAATTATTTCTACTGAAAAGTGTGTAAATTTTCAAGTTATTCTGTTAAAGGCACAATATTTCTCCATACAAATCTGTAGGTAAATTTAGATGAATCATAAAATCCTTTTTTAGTGTTCGCCTACAAAATAACACAAATCTCTGTCCATTTAAGTCTCTAGACCCAGTAGTTAGGGCTGCGCGTTGATATATCAGTCAGTCAGCCAGTTTCTTCTTTTATATATACTTATAGATTCATGGGCAACAGAGATGGTAGGCATGTTAAAGAGACTGCGGGAAATAAAACGAATGGTACTTTTGGCACAGCAGTGATAGCCAGAATGAGTTAAGAGTTGGGTATGGCAGGAGATGCATTTTGGTAAAAATAGTGCAGGTGAGATGCGGTCTCTGAGAAGTATGCTAGGCGTGACACCGAACAATAGAATTGGGATAGGCTAAGGGTATGAGAGAAGATCTGGCATGTTGAAAGTATGAATAACTCTCAACTCTTTTGTTGAATTGGGTGAGTTGGTAGGGGGCGTCCTAGACGAATCGACCAAATCGGTGACGTACTAAAGATGAACGATATTAAGACTGTACGGACGTAGAACAATGGAGACATGTGTGGCAGAAGTGTGCCAACTCTTCCTACCCCTCTGGGTTAGTGGAGTGAGTGTTTATTTATTTCAGCCGCCCATGTCCGACTCACGGCGCGCCATAGTGGAGCAAGCGTTCAAGAAGTTGGACAAAACGGGCGACGGTTTGCTCTCAGTGGATGACATTCGAGGTGTTTACGCCGTTGAGGCTCATCCAAGGTACTACGATTTAAATTGGAGTCTGCATAAGTCATTTTTTTTATTAATACTTGAGTGGTACAGCTGGTACATGGCCAAGTAGTGACGTTGACAAACATTGCCGTGTAAGATTTTGATGGCGTCTATAGATATGAAATTACTAATTTAATAGGACTTATTTTGTATTCAATTTGAGACCCAAATATGTAGGTTTTCTTTAAAAATCAGCGCGCTACAGACATTTTGGTTTACCTTATTAGAGTGAGTTCACGTCCTGATGTTTTAGACACTTATTAAATCAACGTTTTCCTTTGGTATAATCTTCAAAAATTGGTAGTCCTTCCAAAGTCAGCATTTTGGCTTACTTGGAAGACCCAGTTGAAACCCGTAAGGCTTTTTGTGCTTTCAAATGTGTGCATTGACATATTAAAAAAAAAACTTAACTTAAGTCGTAACTTAAACTAAACAAAAGGTAACTTCAACAAAAGACGCAATGCGAATATACATTTGGGAAACTCCGCTCCATCCTCACCTCGCAAATGCATCAATGCCTGAAGGCGAAAGTCTTTGGCATTGGGAAAGGACATAAACCTTCAGTGGATTGATACCAGCTAAAGATGATAACGTTTTTGCTTGCAGATACATGAGCGGTGAGGAGACAGCTGATGTAGTGATGACCAGATTCCTGGCCAACTTTGAGAAGGATGGCGCCACCGACGGCACGGTACACTTTGAACCTAAGAATATACGCCTTTTTAAAAATTATCATAACTAGTTGCTATGCGACATCTACAGACATGATCTGTTTTATTTTTGTTGTTTGAATTAAATGTTTCAAAAGTATAATGTACTCGCCCCGGCCTTGTGAGGGTTGCACTAATTGGGTAAAAAGAAAATTATAGAACACTTTTATAGGATTTAGAGGCAAACTTGGGGCTGACCTTAGGTTAGATGACACCGCTATCCATAAGATGCGGTCAGAAGATAGTCAGCCAGGAGAGTTGGGGATGCCTTGAAATATTTTATGCAGGGATGTTGGAGGGGGACTAGGAGAAGAAGGAAGAGATGAAAAAGGAAATTGCAGGATGCCTATGGGTAGCGGTCATTTAATGTAAGGTGAATCGCTTGCCACCTTCTATAAAAAAGGGAGTAAAATGATATAGAAAATATAAAGTCGCGTGCGTCTTCGTAAAGATTCACAGTATATTGCATATGCACGTTTCATCGTGCATTGCACATTTCAACAAATGTCTAATAGAATTAAAACAGTATAGAAATGTTTTTTTTTGTTGTGTCAGGTTTCACTGGAGGAGTTCATGAACTACTACAGTGGCATCAGCGTCTCCATCGACAACGATTGCTACTTCGACTTGATGATGCGTCAAGCTTACAAATTGTAATTTCAATCTACAGACATACAAACATACGCATAAATTATAAACATTTAGTACGCCGCACGCCGCACGCCGCACGCCGCACGCCGCACGCCGCAGTTCGGTATGAAATAAAGATGATACTTGCTTAATGCTTCATATTGTACGCTTAAATTATATTAGCGACCTGTTGTCAATGATAAAGTATGACGAGTGTTATTTTCACATTAAATGTTTAACGAAAATGAGTATTATTTCGTATTTCACCTGAGTTCTTATTCAATACACCATTCAAACCGATTGGGATAGAGCGCGTACGCACTACGCGGCTGCAACACGGCCGGCCGCATTGTAAAATAAGTATGAAAAAAGTTTTTATTTGCATTACGGCGCCAACGACGGCAAGCGGCTGGCCGCATCCGATCAGTGCGTCTGAGACCTCAAGTTACATTTTAGCACAGCTACTTCGAAACCTATTGATACTGTAGATTGCTTTTCAAAAGGCTCTACCAAGGAATTGTGGTTTTTCCGGTCTATTCTGTATATCGTATGTTTTGAATTATGAATGAGTTTCATATTAAAACATTTTTTCCTGTTCATCAGCTTTCAGCTGGCACACGAATACGTAAATATCGTATGTATAACAAGTATAAAAATAAATAACTAACCCAAAGATCGCTACGGAAGTGTACGGCTTTTCTTATACGACGTGCATATAGTATCTTTTCTTCCTTTTAAATAATCGGAAAGATATTTTCAACAAAAAGTCTTTGTATATTCCTTCTTAGATTCCGAGTGTGGAACAACTTGGCAGCACTGGCGATTCCTGGCCCCCTTCCTAGCACTATGGGTGGGAGGATTTTATATCTTTTGTGCCTAAGTATATGTTCCAGGCATGAAACTTTTCTCATGTTCAAAATTTGCAAATGTCGTCGTTTCTGATCTGCAATAAGTCTGCGCACCTGTAATTATTCTGCTTAAAACAAATATTCACGGTGGCAAAAAGTTGTGCCGGTCACCTTTTTATTTTATGGAACAAGGTGGCAAACGAGCAAGCGGTTCACTTGATATTATGTGACGTGGGTAGCGCCCATAGGCATCCCCGCAAGTAATGAGTTGCAGATGCGTTGGCCTACCTTTAATGGATAGAGGAGGAGATAAACAGCACAAAGGATATATTCTTTTCCAATCTATCCGCTCCTCGTCCATTCCTCTTTCTTTTCCCATTTCATCCTTATTAGGAAAGGATGGAAAAGAGAAGAGCACTAAAATTGGGCATCATTTTTACACTATACACGAAATAATCTATACACTATTCCGAATCGAATGACACCACATTCATATTTTTCCGAGACTGCTGAAACAAAAGCACTTGTTGAATAGACTACATACAAGAACGAAGAACGAACCGGTCTTAGTTGTTTAGTACTCTTTGAGAAGAAAGAAATAGCCACTATTTTATGTTCTTTTTTTAAACTCCACTGTATTGATTTAAAAAGAAGACCCGATTGTCTGTCACAAACGTGTTGTCCATTTTTAGACATTTATACAACAAGGAATAAACAAATTCCATATTACCAAAATACACCTATAGAAATAAACTCCAGTAATTATTGAAAGAGTGCAAGGTATGTTTGCATAATATAATTGAAAGTAATACTATTTATGGAAATTAAAACTCTGTTTAAGACGAGTTGGCAGACCACAAGCTATTAGCGTGCAGGGCAGAACATGGATTCGATTGGGGCAAAATCGGAAAGGCTGGTGTGACAGGGAAGACGCCTATGTCCAGCAGTGGATCGGTACAGACTGAGATATCATGAAAACTCGTTACTCGTTCAAGACGTTTTCACGTCTAATCCACTGAACCATATTTAATGAATGGCATGGCTATTATTTTCGCATTGGTTCAATTTTAAAGCAATTAATCAGGATCATGAAAATTTGTATGTATGATTTTGATAAGAAATAATATTTCACCATTTCGGAAAAATTATTCCTCGAATCGAATTTGTTTTTTAAAAAACCGGAAGGGATGCGGGAAAATTAGAGGCGCAAGGAATGGGGCCTTATTTCTTAACATTGGCGCGCATGTAAAT
>DWTW01002688.1:0-10727 GCA_018246275.1 Papilio slateri
TACATAATTTGAACCCTTGACAAATCTTTCAAAAATTCTTAGAGTTTAAGTGGTATATCGGAAGACAGGCATGCTAATATCCAATTTATATTTTACAATATTATAAACTGGAAACAAAAAAATGTTTTAAATTGTTTGGGCAGTTTTAAATTACCACTCATGAACATAAGTGATGTGATGTACGAGTATTCTATACATTAAGATGATTTATAGACATAAATAAATATACTTGCTTTAACGCAAACACTTTAAGTAAGACAGATTAATAAAGACAGTAATTTACTCATACTTAAAATAATGATAAATCCTAAATTTAATTCTGAAATTTATATTTTTATTACGACGTCATTTCAATCATTTATTGTATAGGTCCAATCAAAAGTCTTGATTATTATGTATTTTTTTATGTTTTATACATAAATCTAAAAAAAATAATACAGTTATGAACTAACTAAGGTGAAACTATTGAGTTATCAAACATAAAAATGCTTTCAGAACTTCAGCAGTCTAGGTAAACGCACGAATAACAAATTCATTTTGCGTGACCTCTTTCCCCACAATGATTCAATCGGTAACAAGGGTCGAGTGCGGTCTAGAAAACGATTCTCTAAATGTCTTCGAGCAGAAAATAAATTAAACGGTAAGAGGTACTATTTATAAATTTTTAATTCAAAAAGGCCTCGTTACAACAAACACAGTTACAACAAAAAAAATCTATTATTAAGTTAAAAAATAACAGGTTATATTTAAGGCTAGTACGTGCTCTTGCATGTAACCTTCGTTAGGTGTCACTGAGGTACCTTAATACCTTCATCACATTTTCTGAAGCCAAACACATGATTTTTTCATTACTGCCTTTGATTTATAGTAGTAGCAGTACGATATATATTCAATATACATACCTATGTCTCTAGGTACAGGTGCAAACGCGGTACTTTTGGAAACAACAACCTTTTTTTATGAAAGAAGGTGGCAAACGAGGTAACGGTCACCTGATGTTAAGTGATCGCTACCCATAGGCATTCGCAACAAGCTAATGAGTTGCAGATGCATTGCCTACCTTTAATGGACAGAGGGGGTAAACAAAAAATGGATATTTCCTTCTCCTATCTCTCCCCCCCCCGTCAAATCCTCTTTCCCATCCCATCCTTTTTTAATAAGGAGAGGATGGGAGGGGGAAGACTAGACCTCAGGACCTAAATAATATTTTGCTGAAAATTATGTCAGCTTCTTCCGCTTGCGCATTTAATTTTTCTTTCTGCATTTGCTTCGAAAAAAATAATGTAAACGTTTCTAATCAGTAATCTTATAGCTTATGGTTACACTTACGTATGATCCTTCTAACCTTCATTATAATACATATAATACATTAAAACAAATAAACCAACTCCTGATCTCGACACCTCACGCCTCTTGCAAATCACTTCCGTAACTCGAGACGTTAGACGTTAATCAACGCGCAGTAACCAAAGTTTCCTGAAATCAAAATTTGTTACGACGACATGTTCAAAACTTACGTCACAAGTTATACTAGTTTGTATGTAGAATGTGTAAAACATAGAATATGAGTTTAGATAATTATACGTCATATATATTCTAATTTTGATGATCTGTCGTACTCTCCTTTTTATTTTTAAAACTTAAAAAATTTATTGCGTTTTTTTACTATTAAAAACCAATAATAGCCTCTCCGAACAACTACATTACACTAAAGACCCAATCAAAATTATTTGACAAAACTTAACGACCCTAAAGTCATAAAGTTAGGACTTTAAGTATCTAACAGATCTCAAACTCTGATATATATAATAATATAATTATACTATCCATCCAACTTCAACTAAAACCTAAGTAACCACTTAAATCTTCACCTATAAGTGACAGTAAGAATAAACCTATTGAATGGACCTGTCTACACATTAATTTATCGAAGAAGAAGATCGACTTTATTGTCGAAAACTATTTAGAAAAGGTAGTGATAATCGACAGCCTTCAAGTGATCTGGTCGCCTTCGCCTCGCAATATTTTGTACCCTTAAACTTCTGTTTTTCGGATTATGTATAATGTATTCTCTCTACGAAACGCTTACTCATTTTCTTACGCACGAAATGTTGACTCGCTATAATTTATTTGAAATCTGAGGACCTAATAATCTTGATTATTAGGTCCCGCTAGACCAATGATGGAATTGCGTCTCTCCAAACGAAAATATAACCAACAATCCCTTCGCTATCGTAATGTGTGTCGAGTGAACAACTTTTGGTTTTATCAATATGTATGAGAGTTTCGTACTGCAGACACTGCCCTGGAGTCTCCTCGTACGCCATTGCACGAAGACTAATTACGGTGCTATAGGGAGCCCTAATGATAAAAGTGATGAATTTTTTCTTTTATCAAAATGTCTTCTACTCAAAAGTTTCAACAATGTAAGACACTCTGATACTGTCCGATATCAATTTCAATTTATGCTTTGCCTTTTCCACATAACAACTAAATTTGTACACATAAACATTAAACCGTACCCTAGCACTAGAATCCCAGCACCCGTAAGTTTCGCACCGTAATTTAAATATACCATTTGAGGTATATTTAAATTGTCTTTACACGCTCAAGTAAGTCTTTGGGCAATTAGCATTAATTAGATTTCGTTGAATTAGCACAGGAGCCGGGCTGCTTTGATGTCGGATCGCGCCCTTTGTTTATCATAATTTCGATGTCAAACAGTATTCACGCGCCGTACCGTATGATTAGTCAGCTATTCCCATACTAGCGTCTTGTTGACTATATATAGGCTAATTAAGATTATGAATTTTATAAATTAAAGTTATAATGTTAATAACAGACTTTTGACAAACATCTCAAGAAACTTTTGCTTTACAGTTGGATGGTTCGATACAAAAGCACCGATTTCAGAGTCTGCGCGCATTGTGAGGAGGTTCCCCTCTCCGTGACCCTGACTTCTGGTTGTTTGAGACATGGAACTCCGGAGTCTGCTCCGGAACACTATCTTATGATATATTTTTGTAGGTTCTTTTAAATGCCGCGGGTAAAAGAAGATAAAGACGATTAGACAATTACAAAAGGAAATTATAAAATATGAAATGAAAGTATTTTAACAATATTTAAATGTTATATCAATACAAAGTGCTTCCATCCAATCGCGTAGGAAACGTAATATCTTACATCTATCATATATCACATCTATCTATCTTACATATATCACAAATAAACAATTAAAAAATTGTAACATGAATAATAACGGCCTAAGGATTCTTGATAACATTCTATGTTCACCTTTGATAATAAGCTTAACTTAAATAAGATAGACACTGACACATTGTTGGCCGATATTAACCAGCTCACCAGCTTAGTGATTGTGCTTATACATAAATTATATTCTACAAGACCACAGCGGTGACCGTCTGCAATACATACAATTAATTTTTGTACGGTTTACAAAAAGAGGTAAGGAAGAAAAGAAAACATTCCTCAAAACCTTGGCTACAGATTTTACGGCCGACCGCCCGCCTGACGCCAACTCTCCTCGGGAATGTTAATTCAATACTAAACGAAAATATGTGCGAGTTCAAAATATTAGCTACTGTACGATACACATATAAATTATTCTCCATGAAAAACTAATCACAGCAAACATATATCTTCTTGAAAAAAAAACAGATTAGCTAATGATATTGATGTTTTTCCCACAGGCAATCGTTTGATGCCGGAAGCTTTAGAACAGATATCCATTATTCATCCGGGTTTCCGTTTCGAAGTCGAGACAACAAGTTACTGAGCTCGGCAAACAAAGCGGGACAAATAAAATGGACTCGTCCAATCGTCCCGCTGGCATCCCGTTCGCTTCTTATTTGTTTTGCCGCAAGGCCGTGTTCGTGGTCTGAGGGACTTTTTTGTCAACAACCGTTACATTTATTTGTCTTTTTACTTTTACAATGAATACCGCACAACGAATTCCTGTTACGACGGCATATTCGAAATAATAATGTAAAGTTTTATTTAGGGCCTACGTATTATGTGCTTCGCCGTAGCAGGCAGACTTTACCATCCGTGTAGTATTATGTGCTTCGCCGTAGCAGGCAGATTTTACCATCCGTGTAGTATTTCTCGTACTAAATATAAACCAGCGTAACCTCCGGAAAAATATATTTTCCACAAGTTCTCAACTTGTATAGCACAAAATAGATTTAGCTATAGCTTACAAAATTATAAAATTTTTAACTTACTTATAAGTAGAAATAAAAAATAGATAAAAGTCCATTTGCTAAGTTCCGTGTCACAGCCTCGCTCTGCCAAAACCTTAACAAACCTGTTCAATTAATAAGATTCTAAAAATAGTACTTTTTCAAAGAACATGGTATGTATTTTATTTCTGCATCATTTTCCATGCAAGTCGTTAAAAAATGTGGCACCTATATTGGCATCAAGTAGTATTTTATAAATATTACTTTGTTTTCCGGTTTACAGAGCGCCATAGAATATTCTTATTGTGAAAACAGAGGTAGATTATGTATGAAGTTGGTGAACACGAATACAGTTTTGTAGATTTATATAATAGTCGGAAATCTACATCGACTGTACTATCGAGTGAAAGTTTTTCTCATTCAAATCAAGTGCTCATAAAAATAAAATAAAAAGAAATAAATATATAAACATATACAACTATAATATAAGAGTTCGTTTCAAGCTTACATTTTCCATCTTAAATAACTAAGGTACTTTGTTTTTCTTCTTCGTCCTAACAAAAGTAAAACGTAATGAAAGTCCAACAAGGTACTAAGTAGTCCTTGCTATGTTGCATTTACGAGCGGCACTACAATGAATTTCGTCTCAGACAACACAAAACCTGAAACTAAGTTCCAAGCTTACAAAGTGCATTTAAGTTGTAACATACTAAATAATATACATAGTCAAACGTAATGAATTTAAATAAAAACGATTACAATGAAAAATTAAATAGTTGTTTGATATTTTTTTTCTTCCTGCCTTTTTCCCGCGAAACGATTTCCGCGTTTTGAGGTCGTCACAGTACGACCGGAGTCCATACTGTAATAGGTTTTGGCTATTGTTTTAATTTTCTTACCTGGCCTGACGCGGACCTTCCTCGGGCACATTATTTATGTACGTGAGTTGACAGTGAACTCCTCCTAAACGGCTGAACCGATTTGAATGAATTTTTGTGTATGTGTTCAAGTGGTTTCGAGGATGGTTTAGATTCACAAATAAACCCAGCAGATGACGCTGCCATCGGGTTCCAGAACATTATTTTAAATATTATGACGCAAGCTGAACCCGCAGGCAAGACAACATTCATGCAGGGCAACGTCTGCGGGGTCCACTAGTACACTAATAAAAAGCTATAGAATACTTCTTAGTGTTACTTCTACTATATCTACAGCTTTTTACACATAAGGCGGTACACATAACATAGTATATTATGCAAAGTTTTTCACAGTCGGGATTCGAAAACCTTGGTCAGTTTTTAAATTCATTCCTTTATCATGTTGTCACTCAATACCTTTTGAAATTAAAGCACTAAGCAGACAACTGCATATAAAATTAAACTTTATAAATATGAAGACAAGGGTCAATATAGTATACACCTATATTCTAGTTTCATATCAACATCAAAGCTTTTTATAACCATAATTATTATTAAGGCCTTTTAAGTAGACTTTATATTTTCCCTTTATATAATGTCCCTTTTCTCTACGTGCCTACTGGCATAGGCCTCCTCTAGCTCTTTCCAATAAGCTGTCTAAAGCGGCCCTCCTTCAGTAGGGACAAGCCTCGCCAGCGGCAAGCCTCAGGTCGTCCTACCATCTTAAATGTTTACGTCCCTTATTCCGCCTGCCGTCTCTGATGGAGGTAAGGTTTTAAAAGCTAGGGGGTTTTATAGACATTACGAAGTTAGAATCAAATATGTTCTATTTAATTGTCCTTGTCCCTGGTGCTAGCAAATGTCAACTTTAAGGCGACAAACATTTTTTTACCCCGTCTGTACATATTGACAAGCGTTTTTTTTATTATATTAATGAGAAATTCTTTGATAAATAATTCCGAGCTAACCTTGAGAAGTTATTGAAAACAGGTTCATTGTTTTGGCGAGGCGAAAACAAATGCAGGTGTCCTCCCTGATCACCGAACACGAGCGCCTGGCTCGTCGCCGACACGTCCATCACGCTCAAGGAGCTCTGGGTGTCCTGAAAATAATTACTCACCTAATTAAACACCGCACAAACAAACAAATGTACAAGATACACAAGCACGCACAAACGCACTCACGCAAACACACGCGAGAGCGATGGAGACGATACGATATTTTTCATATATTGTAATATAATAATATAAAAACTCGGATTTTCTATATTTGTTAACAAATCCTTTTATTTATCAGTTAAAATATAATGTAATAGATGTTCCTTACGTACGACCCTTTGATTTTTGTGAACATCTTTTGTAAAAACCAGCGCGATACGGGGTTTTGACTTCGGTTCGGCAAACCTGAGTCACCCCCTTTTGTATTATTGTATATTGTATTCATTTTTAACAATAAAATGGTTATTTATTTTTATAGTACTACACACATCCCCATAGTAGTCTAGTCTAGTAGGGGATGTGTGGGGTACCTTTAGATTATCTACATATTTTGCTATGGATCTTGGGTTTGATTCTTATATCGTCAAAAGGTTTGATAATGTTAGATATAATTATCACTCGAAAATAAAACAACTAACGGAATTATAAAAAAAAATTAGACTATTTTTTTTAAATTCAATACTTAAGAGTACAGTGGGTTGGTTAGGGTCATAAGCATAGGCCATGCCAACCTTTGCCAGGAGAAGAAATCATAGGAGAAAGTTAAAAAGCAGACGATGACATACTGATTGGACATGTGAAACCTTATTAAAAAAAGGGGTAAGCAGAGATTACGGATTTCCATTTATCATGGTCTTGGCAAACCTTTGTTGTTTCTTTTATATTCATATATCTACTCATACATGCCCATCGGTTATGGGTACTCTAAATACCGCCTTTCTCTTTAGACGAAACACAGAATTCCATCACCACACCAGCACTTCATACCAGTGTTTTGTGAGGTCCATTAAAGCAACAGCTTCTGGTACCACTTACATCATATTTAAGTTAATCATACATTACCTGGAACCCCAACTGCTTTCGTAATACTTGACCACCTACCACTTAAACATGTATTTAAGTTCATCATAATGTTACCTGGAACACAGACTGCTTCTCCTGTGGAGCATTCACATGCAACAAGGCGACGTGTCCATCTCCTGAAAGAGGGAGAACGCGGGCAGGTAGTGCAGCAGGAGTGGTGCGGCTGCGGTATGTATAGATCGCGCTCGCTCCACTGTTGATCTGCCCTTCAGGCAACGCAAGTCCCAAACTACCACGTAGGGCTCCGCTACCGCAACTCCCCCGGCTCTGAGCAGATAGAGGTAGCTAAGTAAGCTTTAATGTCAAATAGAATATGGGAGCATACATCCGGAAACAAATAGTACGTTTTGAAGCTAGAAAGGGTAATAGTCACACTTTCTCTCACCTGATAAGATATGATTGGGTCACCATGATTTTGCTGATTGATGTCATGAGTCTCCTCATAAAATATGAGCCCTGCTGTACTACTCATAAGTGAAATCAACAAATCGGAAACCAAATTAAATGCTATTACAAATTGATTCAATTTAAAGGACCTTGATTGGACTTAAGTTTAGGTAAATACTTAAGTAGGTATACACAAAAGCCATAAAATTTCATTCAAAGTCATACGTACGGCTGTGTGAACCCGCACGATATCAGCAAGTCTCCTTGCATATCCATATCCGTCAAGGAATTGGTGTGAGCCCTGAAGGTATGTTCGGCCGCATTCGGTGTTCTAAGGTCGCGGAATGAGACTTGCCCATTGGCACTCCCGCACGCCAGTAGAGTAGCTCCACCATTGCGCATTACAACACAACCATCTTCTTTTATGGGCTGGAAACAAGATATAAATAATTTTCACCGCCTGTATCTATTATAAACATCACAACAGAACAGGTCATTTTTTTAAGTGTCATGTGGATTTATATCTGTTGCATTGCTGCCAAAACAGACCTATTATATTGTGACTACTAGGGATGAGTCTAAACCTATTGCAAGTTGTGCAAACCTTTAGGTGTATTATACACCTAAATGTAGATACAATTTGTGAGGCTGATGTAAAAATTAAATGATTTTTAACTTACTTTAACTGTTTCTGTCATTTTAGTTATATCCAACTCCAATAATTTATTTTGACGACCTCCCATCATAAGTTTGTTTGTGTTCACTTGTAACAAACATTGAATGTCTGTCATATTTTCCGATCTGAAAGTATTAGCAAAACAAAAAATAAAAAATCTAAGATTTTGTATCATTTCCCATTAACATAACTAAAGAATTGTTATAAATAAAAAAGTCATAACAAATAATTTTAAATTCTATCTCTTCTTGGATATTTGTCATGAGAAATAATAATCATTTTGGTTTTTAAATTGTTATCTAAACTTGTAAAATACATAGAATTTTCCTTTTCCAGGTATTCCCCTACAATAGTTTATTTCCCGAAAGTATTCTTACCAATTTAATGTTAACATTTATACAATCTTACTATCTGCACCCCGCATGCATTGCAATGCTATGTGAAGTAAAAAAGTGTTTGTTGCATATTCTGTTTATTGAAGTCTCTTGAAATATATAAAAATAATATTTACATTTTTTTACATTTTTTTTATTTATATAATATACTAGTGGACCCAGCAGACATTGTCCTGCATGAACATTGTCTTTCTTGCGGGTTCAGCTTACATCATAATATTTAAAATAATCTTCTGGAACCCGATGGCAGCACCATCTGCTGGGTTTATATGTGAATCTAAACCATCCTCGAATCCATTTGAACACATACACAAATATTCATTCAAATCGGTTCAGCCGTTTAGGAGGAACACTGGAGGTTCACTGTCAACACACGTACAGAAGAATTATATATATATAAAGATTTCTTACAAATTACTACTAAATAGGTAATTCAATGCATGTAGTCAGCCAAAAATTACAGATCATGTATTAACAACAATAGATATGTTTTACGTATACATTTTTTCGTCGTCAATAGCAAAAAAAATATCAAAAGAGTGACACATTCACAGTAAGAAACACAGCCATATACCATGCTTGCGAAATATCACGTAACTCGTATTTAAATTAGCTACTCTTAGCTAGCACTTAAGAGCCTGACATCGGTGAGCCGGTGACAGCGAAACTTCGGCAAACAATAAAGCTCGCTCGGAGGCTGCGTATTTGCATTGGATAAATAACGGAAATTTGTTGTTGCTAGTCCGAACATGTTCGACGATGACTCGAGTAGAATCATTGGTAAGATGATGTTACATTTAGTACCTACTTGGGAAAATCTATTTCTTTTTAAAATAACTTGAGATTTTTAACATTTTAATCGGGATCTATTTGGAGTATAAAGGGATGGCTATTGGTACCGCAAAATCCCTTCTTACTGACCAATTAAGTCCCACATTTGATGAAACTACCAGTTATTTTGTTACTAAATACATAGAATATTCAGCATTGAAAACAAATATATAACATTTATCTATCGATAAAAACGTAGTTTTAATAAATATCTAGCCTAATAACAATTCCCTTTTCATCGAAACATTCTTTGATCTCAAAAATAAGCTGTAGGCCGTATACTGCCTGCCTATGTCTATCTTAGCCATTTACTGATGCATACGGTATTTGTAATGTAAGATAGAGGTTAACAATACGTCGAGCACTAGATTGTTTTACCTGAAAATCGGCACCATGATTATGTTTGATTCACAATCTTTCATGTCGTGCGTCTAACGCGACTCCATTACCTATATTGTTTATTTGAGATAAATTTGGTTGCATTAAATGTTAATATGAAGCATTTATTTATATTGGCATTAACATGGCACCACCATCATAAGCACTCGTCGGTAGTTTGGCCGAGTTCCCAATCGTCCAAATAATTAACGGCTTAAAATCCCACGAAATTGTTTTCGTCGATTATCGCGATCCTTTAAAATATTACCTTCAAGATTTGCTTAGGAATACGATTTAAATTCCATCGTCTATGTTAACTGTTTTTATGATCTCATAATTAGATGTTTTATATATAGTATTATAGTTTACTAACATTTCATATAGAAGTTCTTGCATATTTCAATCAGGCAGACAATGACAGCAGTCGGTATACAATTTTCACCGATTGTTATCTTCGCCTCATAATGCGTAGCTTGAAATATATCTGTTACAGCAAGAATTTCATCAAGTACAGAAAAAAAATATCTTGACATAAAGAGACTGCACACCAGTGGTTTAAGGATAAGCGTTCAATAGTAGAACAGCAGCATCGACGATTCATGTCGCCGCCGCGAACGCCTGTCAAGAAGATTGCTCCGAAAGAATATAAAACAACCTACATCCTATGTTTAGCCGCTGGAACTAATAATTATTTTCTTATTAAAACAACTTCCATAATAATGTTACTTATAAAATGCTTATCTAATCTTCTACAGACAATATCATTTAAAAAATAACATAAATAAACCTGACGATAGCAAATTCACATGTCTTCTGTAATTAAACGGGAACCTTGGCCGGTGGCCGCTGGCCACTTATGC
>DWTW01002689.1:0-10725 GCA_018246275.1 Papilio slateri
ACTTTAACCACGAACGATATGGCAATATCTTTATTACAATAGGACCCAAATAATCTACATTTCTTTCTCTGTTTAAATTTACTATATAATTTTCCTCCTACCAACGTTATTTTTTTTAAAGCAGACGTGCATTTTGGCTTGTGAATAACTTTAATTAATATAACATAGTAATAAGCGATCTAGTCTTTTCTTGCCGAATACGCGTGATGGTTTGTCGTGGTGGTGTAACGGCAGCCGATGGTACGACGACGCCATGTCTGCCCGCAGAGGTCGTTGACCCCACCGACTGCCAACTCGATACGCCCCGCTTTTATTTTACAGCGACCCACGCTGCCAAGACTGCCAACTGCCAATAACACTTTGATGCTGTGTTTTATATCGAAGATATTTTACAGCCCGTTATGTTGGCTGTGTCTTGAGGCCTCCAGACTCATAAAATTGTACAGGTCTAGTTTCTTCAAGAGCTAACGTTGGAAATATAACTTGAAAAATGAACTGTCTGCTGACTTTGGTTTACTGAGTTTTCCCGTTTTTTTTATTATAGACTACCAAACAAGAAAATAGTTCATAAGATACAATGAAGTTACGAGTTGAGATGACTTGAATTGATACTATCACAATAACTTACAAATTTATCGTGGTAGTAACAATTCAAATCATCAATCCTTAAAAATTACATGAGAGCAACGCCTTACGAAGAGATTGCCAGGAGTGGGAATCTCGAGGCAACGTTAGTGAAAGGAATAACTTCAGACAGTATCTTACTCAATCCCTTGTAATTCATATTTGGTATCGTATATTCGTTATCATCCGTTCGTGATCCCTTGACATTTGTAACTTGAGTTTTCGGGTTTTTAATACCAAAAAAAAATTAGATCGTTTTCTAAGTTCTTGTTCCATTTGAAAAAAAAAATCATTCTACAACTAAGCGAGCAATGTGTGCCAAAGTTGGTCTGCCTTCGATAAAGGTAAAACTTTTCCGCATTTTAATAGTAGACACTGTCGAACAACGCTATCTACATAGGGCGATTACTTCACAAATTTTATTTGTGATGTTATTATGATGATGTCTTAGGTCATGCATCGTAACAATTTTGGTGTAAACCTCTACAGCAGATCAAAAATGGCAAAGAATCATAATGTGATAGAATACTGAGAAGTATCAAGAAGTATAAAAATTATCTTACATAACATACCTAGATCGCGTTTTTGTAACACACGTACCGGATTATATAACGTTACTGTATTGTTATATTGAGGTGAGTTAATTGGTAAGCAATGACGCTATCGTAAATAAATATCAGTGTTTTTATATCAGTCAAGTACAAATTTGTAATATTATATATATAAAAACAAGTTTCGTATAGTCTTGACATGTTTTTCTAGGTGCAAGTTTGTCAAGATAAAAACCTTCATGTCAAAAAAAAAATTAAGAAATAACCCTTATACTCCTTTTCTCGTTAGAAAAGGGTAGGAAGGGGAAGAGGATTTGACGGGAGAGGGGATAGATAGGAAAAAGAAATATCCTTTTTTCTATTTATCTCTTCCTCTGCCATTAAAGGTTGGAAACACATTTGCAAATCTAGCTCATTGCAGATGCCAATGGTAGTAGCGGTTATTAAATATTGGATGAACCTCTCGTTTGTCACATTCTTCTATAAAAAAAATTACTTTCGCTTCTGGTTGATCTGTGAAGTGTAGCAACCCAATGTTGACCTGGGTTTAACTTTGAACTCTACCCCAGAAGGGTATAAAAGTGAGCATTATTTACTAAGAATAACTGATTTAAATGTAGGAACCTTGCGTATCGTGTAGAATCGGCAAAGGAGCAAAAATTAAATCCCTACTTTCTGCCTACCCTTTGGGTTTCACGGATCTTAGTTATTTTTGTTTTTATCTGAAGGAGATCTTGGTCTTGGATTTTGGTTGAATGTGGTGATATCACACGCGATAACGGCATCAATTGTTATTAATCCTTTGTTTCTGGTATGGAAAATTGTTAATGCGTGCGAATCTATTGTTCAAAGGCTCACAAGAACTTTTCTCATTGCAACCACTTACCGCGATGTGTCATTTTTGCTTAAAAACATTTTTAGTTTTGAAATTCTTTTTTACTTTAACACTTACGTTTAAAAAATAAAGGCTCACCCTGGCGAGCAAAATAGTGCGTCTATTTATTTTACAGTTTTTAATTATAAAATTATATTTTCGAATCTATTTTTAACGAGACCAAGTGGAGAGCCTTTTTAGATTACACATATGAGTGTGTTTTATTTTTCAAATAAATTTGCATTAAGTAATCTATGAATGTAATAATATTTCGTTATAATATTTATGATTTGCCCTGATTAAAATATTTCACTTAAAACACTGTGTCCCTTTTACAGGGAAGATGTCTACTACTGCATAGTACATTATGATGTATTAGCTAACAAATCGAGTAAGCACAGTTATTTCATTAGTCTAGTTACGTTTCCAAGATTATGAACATAAAAGCAGTGATTCCCGAAATTTAAAGATATAAACCAGATGAAATTGCAGATGTCCAACAATCACAATTAATTTTGTTCGAAGTATTGATTAATAGGTATTATTAGTTTAGACAATTTGAGCTATATATACGATCAAAACGCAGTTTAGTGTATCTAATAACATTGTCCGTAGCGTACCTTTGCGGCGAGCGTCGCTAGACCTGATAGCGTATCTAGGTCGCCGTCATCGGCAGTGCGCATGCGCCGTGTGTAGGTACCATTAGTTACACCGCCGCGACCAACCGACCATTACAATGATTTACAAATTAAAACTAGTCGATACGCTCAATATGCTTCACGGATCTTATTGCAAACGGTGTAGACTTATCGATGTTCTATATATCGTGACGTCATATAACAAAGTCCAAATTACGTATAATAGGTGTTAGTAATGATAATACAATTTTGTTAATCAAAATCAATATTTATTTTTCGATTTTGTTACTTAAATTGAGATTATCATCAGATCTCATTTCGGCCGATGGTTGTCCACCGCTCGACGTAGGGTTCATTCATTAATCGCCACAAAGATCGGTCCTCTGCCGCCGTCATCCAGTGGACTCCGGCAACCTAGACCAGATCGTCGGTCCATTTATGCTGCGTCGACATTCTAGGACTTTTCGGCCAAATTGGCCATCTGTTCTGCGAGTAATGTGTCCCGCCCACTTAAGTTTCACTTTTTGATGCGATGGCAGCGTCGGTTACTTTGATTCAACTGCGGATCACATCATTTCTGATGCGATCTCGCAGTGACTCCGAGCATTGCTATTTGAGTGCCCTTAAGCCGTCTAATGGTACTCGATGTGAGGGCCCACGTCTAAGAATCGTAAGTTATCACATGCAACACGCACTGGTCAATGCTTAGACTTAGACTGCGGTAAATGTTAGGACGAGAGGATTTTTCGCAACTGCCCGAATGATCCCGCATCCGATTCGGGTTTTCTTCGAATTTTTCCTCGCGTGAAATAAAATTAGTACTTCGCTTAGCTCCGAACTTTTCCTTGCGTTATCTATATAAAATAATATGTAATGGGATTAATATTAATTGTGTGGTCACCGTCGACCTTCTCGCTAGTAAACATTGTGGACAAGGTCTTACGTTGCCGGCCGGCGACAGTCAATTATTGCAGTTACTATTTATATCTATTTACCTCTAGCATATTACGTGATGGTGTTAGATCAGTAGATTCATTCTATTGACCTTTAGTGCGATTTGTCTCTCTTCCAAAATATTTCTTGCTCACTATACACGGTCGTTCATTTGTTCTCGCCTTATTTATCTCTATGTGTTCTTTGTAATAAGACAGGAAAAAGGCTTAAATGCCGTACAGATTTGAGAAAACATCGACTAGTTGCACAAACGATGTTGTTCAAACCTTGTACTTGTGGTATAATAATTGAGTATTTTGTACAATTATGATGTGCGAATTTTTAATCTTGCCTATGCCCATTATATATTATGTTACCTTTGGAACAAACAACTATTGTATATTCTTGGTACTCGACAGTATGGTATATTCTTGGATTAATTCCTTTGGTTAGTCCAGTTGAATAGACCGTTGATGTTTAGACGTCATTTTTAATGCCGTCTATCCTCGCAGCAATAGTCAAAGCAGAAGACATAAGCGGTGACCACATTTTCCTATTCTTTCTTCCAATTCAGCATTGAAGTTGTATCATGAATTGCGTTTTGTGAGTCACGGGACAGTAGTACCGTGTGCGACGCATCACAATTCATAGCAACAATCGTATTGTTTGCACGTAGCGGTGCTAATACGTCCGTAGACTATTTATGAGTTGCTTAGCGAGGCTCTGTCGTTATTATTGTGTTTAGTCTAATTGATTTCACTACCACTCTTGGTTAAAGGGTCGGAGTTGTTGCTTAAAGTGCTTCCCGGTTAGTTCGAAAGTGTTATTAAATTATCGAGTAATCCAAATAAATGTTGGTGTAAGTAGGTTGGTGCATGGTCACGTCGGTGGTAGGAGTGACGATTTGTGTGGCTGGAATTGTAGCGGTTTAGTGCTGTAAACGTGTTCATAGATATAAAGTTTCGGATACCTCCTCGCCAGATGGCACGACAAACGCAAGACGACTGGCAGCAACTGCATAGAATAAGTTGAGTGGCTTGAGTGAAAGAATATTTTTCCACATTTGGTGAGTCCAAAGTCGTTTTAGTTGTTCAGATATCATATTTTTCTGTATATATATGTTTAGAAAAAAATATTAATTAGCACGCACACACGCACGATTTATTTCTTCGATTAAACATGTGACAAAAAGTTACTGTATGAAATATCATTTCTACGGATTCTGTATTATACACTGTTATTGTCGATTGAAAGCACAATCTGGTGACGAGATATTGTATTCTGCAACTGTTAGTTCCACGATTATGACATGACAGGTCACATTTATGTGTCCAAATCATTTCTTGTGTCTACATTTTTACAAGCATTAATTTCGAATAGGTATGCCGACTTAATTACGCCCAGATAAGAACAAACCGACAGATAAAGTTGCTGAGGCACATCCTTATGGCTTACAATTAGTCATTTGTGAGTGTTCGGACCAACGTGTCTTGCGTAACTTGTGTTTTCTCAGAAGGTAAAGGAAATCGATTGCCTAACCTACCTTCACAAACGTGCTGTAAGGGCATTATAAATGTTGTAAGAACAAAAACATATATAGGTGTGGGTGATATTTAACATAATGTACTAATATAATATCTAATCTTATCAAATATGACGTCATGTTAAATTACGATAGTATGTAAAATGCATGTTACATTTTGGTGCGCGGTGAGGTGGTGCGGGCAGTGGGCACTGTGTTGTGTTAATACGAGACGTTTGCGTAATATTGTGTTAACCGGTTAAATTGTTTATTATTCATCGCCGACTTCAAGGTGAATGTATTTTGGGTCAATTCACCATATCCAGTGGTCATAACTAGACGAGTAAAGAGGTGACCGGTGCAATTGTTTGTCTTGTCCATGTCTAGTGTATTTGATGAGAAATTATTGTTCTTTTTCATTGTAAAAACTAAATTTCTTCTATTTCTACAGCTAGAAGCGTTCTAGATGCGTATTATGTATGTGATAGGAGAGGTTATATAAAGAGAAGGAGATAATTGAAATTCCCTTTAGAATTAAGGGAAAGAGGCCTCCTGATATTTTGCTCAGCTTTCATATTGCAGAAGTATAGATAAAAATACATTAATTATATGTGTTTGTGTTACTTCCCTGCTCAAGCGACGTACTCCATGTCGCTGTTGCTTGCCTCTATCACTCTTCCAAGTGTTTTTCTTATCGTGTTAATAAGTCTCGAGTGCTTCGTATCGATTAATGTCACCATTCCTTCACTGTTACCTTTATTTCTTAGGATTGTGAATATTATTATAATATTATAATGTTGTAGTTTGTTAATGGATTGCAAAGAGCAATATTCAAAAGTTCGATATTTATTACGTCATCGTTATTATATTGTTGCTTTGGTTTCTGTTGTTCGATCATATTCACTTCGTCATCCGTTTTCGATTTCAAAGAATGCTGCGTTTGATTTAGGCAAACTAACATTTTGTGGGATATCAGAAAATTTACAAATATTCAACAAAAAACTATAAGTTCTCTATAGAAGTTGTCTACATTAAGCACAATTTGTAATTACTTCGAGCTTAAGCAAAGCTTCAATAAATCATCTTTTTTGCCTTGTATAGTTTGCGACACGATTTGTTTTATGTGTAATCACATTCTACTTAGTGTCTTCCTTATCTTAGATGTATTATGAAAATGTAATTACCTTCAAGCTAGTTATTTGTAAGTAGGCCTTTTGCACCGATATTGTCTTATTTTTATATGATATTTACTAGAATTTATTTTATTCGGGATATCATGATTTGAGAATATAAACCAGTTTTGTAAATTTACAAATGTTACAACATTTACAAACATGTACTTATAAGTAAAATTATTTCTCACATATGTTCTCTTCAATTTTTTTCATTTTTGACTGTATTGTATCTACAACGCCCTCTTTTAAGCAACACTTTTCATACGAATGTCTTACCGATAGAAACAAATGTCTTTTTATTTTTTATCTGTTGCAGTATTAGTTGGTAATGTGTTGTTCGGTTGTCTACAGATCGTTGAGCGTGGCGCGGCGCGGTGCGGTGCGGCGGCAGTAGGTCGCGATGACGACCGACATCTCGGTGTCCCGCTGGGACCCGTCCATCGGCCACGGCCAGGAGATCATCGACGAGTTCGAGTACGACGGCGGCAACTCATCATCGAGGCTCTACGAACGATCGCGCATCAAGGCGCTAGCAGGTTAGTACAGTAATTTATTGCTCCCCCATCAAATCTAACCGTGTAAGCCAGGCACCAGCCGACTGGAGCTGTCCTGCAGTAAAAAATAAATTACGACATGAATCATTATGACCTCAAAATATCACAACTTTACCAGTTCTTAGATAGTCTGTAGTTAGAAATAATGGCTGAAAAATTGTTGGCGTTGAGACTGGAGGAGTAAAAGTAAATTTATTAAAAATCGACACTCATCATAAACTTATTCAAACGTGCATGTAAGCATGCATTTAATAAAATGAAATGCACAACCTTAGAGACCACCTTGTTTAATGTAGCATATGTACTTGTCTGGCTAGACTCAGCGATGGGTGCTTTATTTACTGGCCCGAGGCTGGCGTCCACACAATAGATGCTGCGGTACAATAACGCCATCTCACGTAATTAAAAGTTTCATGTCTTAACTTATATTTTACGTTAACATAGCAAATGTCGTGGCCTAATGTTTAGTAAATCAATACTGCCAATTGTAATGTCAAAGCATTGAAACGTTATATCAAGCAGGGTACAGTTCTCAATGCAGGCAGTGGTCGCAGGGACGGTAGCTATTCGAATGTATTAACTTTTTTCGGCATGATCGACCGTGAACCTACCGCTCGGGCATCGCGATTAGATCCGAATGAACCAGAGAAATACAGTTCTTCGAATCCGGATGAGAAAACACATTTCGTTTGTCAGTGGTGCTCAACTTTGCCCAAGATAGCTTTTTTTAAACGGTGCTAATATTATAATGCGGAAATATTTGTTTTTATAGGTAAACTTTGAACCAAAAGAAATAATTCTTTTAACATCAAAACGCTATATTGTCAAGACTATTAGTGTCAATATTGTAATTTACCCGGTTGACCCCAGGCACGAACACCTGATATTTACATAAACCAAATATTTTAGGTACAACCTGTGTCTAGAATAGAATATAAGTATTAGATAGGGTTTTTATATTTTATACAATGACACTATTTATACTTAAAATATGATCGCCACCCTCACGTTACTCTTATAGACACTTGTTTAGAGCTTCGGTCCATACATGATATCACTCAGGATACGTTCCCTTAACTAATTAATTAATTTAATTATAAATAAATGAATTAAGGAAAGAAATGACTTAACTACAATACTATACAATATTGTGCAATAATAAAGCGTATTAAATGTATATAGGCATAAAGTAAAACTTGTGATATGGCTCCGAAAGAAATAACGGGCCGCAACAAAAAGGCGAACGACGATCTATAGGTAGACGTAAAAAGTAAACGTAGAAGTCCGTCGATTGTCTTAAAAATAGTCTTTGCAGTTTTTTTATGATGTGATTGGGAACTATCTAAAGATTCGTCTAAACAACAGCGTACGTGAGTAAGATATGGGAAACTATGAAAATAACAATGAGTTTTATCAGACGACAAATTATACGGGTAACTTGACCTTTATATTGTGTGGTATATTGGTTAATTTGTTTTATTATTACATTACTGTTATAATAACAATGCATATTAATAATAGCATGTCTGTAATGAACCTCGTTGTTATCTGCATTCGCAACCATAATTTCCGTTTTCCCATCAAAAAGCAGTGGTTACAAACAATTTATTTTATTAGAACTAGGCCTAGTTCTAATCGTTTTTATCGGACGCCGAAATTTTTTATCTGTGCCACTTATCAGATAGTAAGCGTACTCTCGCGTGCACCGCGCTACACATCTTAGCGTTAACCGTCATCGATATGTTCGTGAATAATTTTGACATATATTTTGACGTTTTATTGAATTCTATTTTATATTCACACAATATTTATTAGTATCGATTCCTCGATAGGTGTACGATTCGGTCGAAGCGGTCCTAAAGTTGTCGACATCTGGAGCGCACGTATCGAATATCCTCGTCCAGCGGACAGTTGAATTTAGTCGCTCTAATTCTTCCCGTTCTTTCGCCTCGTAGCCGAGCGTCAGTCTCGCAGCGCTGGTGATATGACATCCACGGAGTGTTACGACCTTATAAAGAGGGGTGTCGATATAGAAGTGCCGGGCCTAGAGGTCTACTATGACAAAGTGGTGTCGGAGTTGAGAGGTTTGTGCCATCTCTCCTATTTGTTCGCAACGTTTGTGCGTCGTTTCCCTGTGATCTAGTGAGGAAAATAATGTGCTTCTTTCTGAGTGTTTACCCAGTTTTCCTTGTTTGTTTGGGTCTACGAATTTAGCGGTATATTTTTGTAAGTTACGGATATTTGTGTCGTAGCAACTTTTGGCGATGTAAAAGGTAATGTTTTTTTAATTATTGCCAATGTTGAAGTGAAGGGCTCTCAGGAGGCGTCGCTTAGACTGGCATAACATTGCTTTCCGCTTGGAAGCGTTCAGGAATCCGATATGCATCTCGGATTACCGGTATCGACTATCATATCCAAGACCGTGGTATCGGGAGTCGCGATGATGAAGCGGGCGCGGCCGGACCGCGAGGCACCGCGGCTCTGGAGCAAGCCGCCGCTCTGGTCGCCGCTGCGAGGCCGGCCCCACTGGCGGTTATTGTGTTATCATTCCCTTCTTCTCTTTACACTTTCTTATAGCGTTTGCTACAGTTTAATTTATGGTTGAGTCATGGGATTGTTGTGTCTCGGTTTAAATGTTTTTTGTAGATGATGAATTCTAAAGTAATTAGTATCCCGGTAATTTTAGATGCTAGTATTATTTGAAACGTGCTTCTCTATGGTTATTGGGGGTTATTTTCCTCGTTATATAAATCTAAATAAAAAAATGTTTTGTTTCGATTCGTAGCTAACCACAAACATGATTGGATCAAATGTTTTTCGTACCGATAATTTATTTGTTCAATTTAAAATCTTGGCCGTTGTAAATTCTCGTATTATATGTATACCTAAAATTGTTGGATTGATTATAAAGTAAAATAGATAGCACTCAGATGTATTCGCGTTATTTCGTTTTAAATATTACTTGACTGCACTTCAGACTCTTCATTCATTTGCTTGTTATTATTCACCAGACGAACGAGAGAACGTACAGAAGAAGACTTTCCAGAAATGGGTGAACTCGCACCTCGTGCGGGTGGGCTGCCGCATCGGCGACCTTTACGTGGACATGCGAGACGGCAAGATGCTCATCAGGCTGCTCGAGGTGCTCTCTGGAGAGAGGCTGGTGAGTAACATAAACATCTTGTGTACATATTTACAAGTGTAGCAGACAGAATTTAATAAAAAATTTGTTTAAAAAGCCCCGACAAATAGGAGCCTCTAAAAATTAAACAAGTAGGAAATGGGCTAATAAACTTCAAACGCCTCAACAATTAGGTATAGCTAATAACCGTTTCGATCACATCTGCTTTCGAATAAAAAATCGCATCAAAATCGATACATTCGTTTGGTAACTATGATTCCAGATAAATCGATATTGCACAAATTTATACTAGAAAGTAAACGATAAGTCGTAAATTGACGATGACGCCAATAAATCCGTTTTTTATCGTTAAGTTTTGCGCCTCTCATTTTAAGAAAGATTCCTATCTATACAATGTAACATATTAGCGAAGTGTAGCAAAACGAATGAAGGCAAAAAGTCAACCCGCATCGTCCCAAAAGGGTCACTTCACGTCTTTGCTATCGAGTTCGAGCTACCGTACAAGGACCGCACGGGGGAAACGACAATTTAAATTTCTTGAATCGTTTATTCCTCGTGTTTTTATTGAAAACTCAATTCTTCTGATTTTATAATATTACTGAACGCTGAGAATTACAATAAGTTCATGATTTGTGTTCTTTGTGTAATAATAATAACAGTGAGTTCATACTGCTGAAAACATCACATAAACATATTGTTATCTCTCTCTTTC
>DWTW01002690.1:0-10723 GCA_018246275.1 Papilio slateri
CTTATTTATTTCTCATTTTATATTCAATACTAAAACTTCGAGATGGCAAAACTTGTTTGCGCTTTGCATTAACTTAAAAAGAAATCTCATTGAACAGCGTTAGAATCGCATTCCCTTGCATGTATTTTCAAAGTATATTTGCATATACTTTTTGCAATATTACTTTTACAAAGTTATACATATTACGATTGTTTAGATTTAGCGACTAAGCACTCACACCCGTAACCCAGAAGGGTTTGTAGTCATAACGAATGTCATTTAACATCAAAAGACATAAAAATAATGCGCGTGCTGCACCGTACATGTGTCAAACTGTGAACACAGAAAAGGGGAACTTCATAAAAAAGAGGAATGAGATTTAGTGTGAAACAGATCTATATGTTATGGTTCAAAAAAGTCTCAATTTCTTAATATGTAATTTTAAAAAGATATCAACGAATTACTTTCTCTTTTTGCGCGACTGACAGGAAGGTAATATTTTTCGCGAGTATGTATGTCCATTCCAATGTGACCTCCTGAACGGCTTGATCGATTTTATTCGATTCGTATTCTCGACCGGAAAGTCATTGGGGTACTATCAGTCGGACTAATTTGTTTTTTAAATTAACCATTACTTGCTATTTACTTGTTGCTCCAACTATTATATACTTTTTACTCAACCTACGTGGTGGCTGTTTACCTTTTCATGTAACGAAATGCGCCCTAATGTGACACAAGTTTGAATTTTACTATTTATATTTATTTTCATGAATTTGTCGAATCACCGCCTGAGAAGATTCATTTCAAATAGTGTGTCTATATTTCATCAAAAATCGTAATAAACTTCGCATTTCAAGCACCTCTATAATTCTCAGAACTTGAGTTGATGTAAAAATTCTTCGTTTAACAAAATTAATAATAAATTCTGGTAATAAATTTCCTTAGAATATTGTAATACTTAAGTCTACTAGTGCAGGGTTTACGATCCTTACGATGCTCGAGAGCGGTAAAACATAACATAGGTAATGGCTTAATTGCTCTTAAGGTAACTTAAGAATTACGACCTTTACAGTGTGCTAAGAATTTGAAATAAGGTTATATTGCTGAAAATGTTGTTTTATGTTAATATTTTTAAGCTTTTAGGGGTGTAATAAAATGTTTTAAGACAATTATAAATTAAAGGCAGACTTATATAAAAATTTAGAAAGACAGTTACTGTCACAACGGCAGTGTTATTAATATTTCTCTGTCTCAGTGTTTATTGCTTTAGATATACGAAGAAAATTTTTAAGGAAAAACAATAAACATTGTGTATGGTCGTTAAGTCAACAAGAATCCGTTTTATTCTGTTATTGAAAAACCAATATGGTAACAAAATACTGCCAATTTTTGTCGCTTACCGTTTGTGGTGCAATAACATATGCTGCAAGTAACATTGATTTTTAGGGTGCAGCAAATGAAAAATGCCAACTTTGTTTATTGGTTTATTTTCTCTCTATATTAAATTGAATGACAGTAAAATAATTTTCTCTAAGCTGTAATTATTCACTTATTTCTTACTTTCAATAAATTTCTTTTAATTCTTAAATCCCTTTGTCATTTATAAAAGATATTTGTTTATAAGTTTCAATTACATAAAACTGATATATTATATACATAGGTAAGTTATGATTATTATAGAACATTTAGTTTTTCACAATCTTTTACAAAATATTTATTACCATATCCATTGGGAAGATGGTAATATATAATTCTTTCTTTTTGTATAACTTATTGTTTATGTACTAGCATTATTAATATTTATTTTAATGAATATAGTTACGAGGTATTCGACGCACGAAAGTTACTTTTCGATTTGTTTAATAAAGGTAAAAAAAGTTATCATGCACATTTTAGTAATTTACTAATAGTATGCAATATTACAAATATCGCTTCGTTCAAAATAATCAAATAGGCAGTAATAATTTGTACTACTACAAATACGTAGATATAATACTTCAAATTATTTTTTAGTGTTTGGTGGCAGTCTTTACCTGCAAAATATTTAAAATCAAACTCTACACGTAAAAAAATATTTCCATTAATGTCACGGCGCAACGAACCAATGAACGAACTGTTTGTTACATCAAATTACTTTCGGTTGCCAGTCGTATATTTTGGCTTTTGTTGATCCATGAGGCTTTCACAAAACTTTTCATAGCAGTGTTCCAAATACCCGGCTTCTCTATCCGCTCGAAAGAGATAATTACAATCCAAATAAAATGCGAACATGTAATACATAAAAAAATATACAGACGAATTGATAACCTTGATAATCTAGTTTATTCAACCGGTATTATATACAGATTTACCTTTATATAAAAGCATCACTTCTAGTTTTATCGGGATTTCGTCTGTCATTGAAGAATCATTGAATCATTGAATTGAAGTATATTCAATATATCAATATACATTTTAATACTTATAATCCTAACTTACGATCACTAGATCGCTAGAAAAAAGCCCCGCCGTGATGGTCACCTAGGCTATTATAAAAACTAACAATGTTCATTATGTAAATAGGAAAAAAATAATGGCGCTCACCTATTTTCAGAGATAAAGGCAGAGATTGTGGTTTTTCATTTTGCATTGACGCAAACACGTATAATTCAAACCTTCGTGCCCGTCTATTGCTCTTCCTCTTGCCCACTCCTTATGCCACCTTACTAATAGTCATAACTTCGTTTAGACCCTTTTCACCGAAAAATAAAATTCTTTAACTTTCCTTCTTCACCCGAACCATCAAATGCAGCATGTCATTTACAATGTTTATGATGACATCCATTTTCAAACACGTTTTGCTTATACGTAGTATTCCTACATAGCTTGCGTGGATAAATTTGGAACAATTATTATTTTATTGATTAGTCAAATTTTAAAACATAGAAATCAGTCAAATCAAATTGAACTGGCGATAGGATATTTGACAAAAGAAATATAATCGCGAAAAACAATGAACTCTATTGAATTCACTAGAGCTACAGACATATGTATGCATGTATACTAAAATCAATTGCTTTCCCGCTTTGTCAGCATACCCGTTGAGTCCGATGAGCAAATTGAAAAATCTGCAATCTATTTTATTTGTTTTAAAAACCAACAACCATTTAATATTTAGTTTGAAAGAAACGGCATATTATAAAAATATATATATATGCAACCAACCAAAATATTTCAAATCATTATTTTATAATGTTCCTTTTTATATATGAATGAATATTCCTTTCTCAAATTGAACTTATCTGGATTTTGAGAAAGGAAAGTTAAAACGAAATCTTTAAAATTAATGTTATCCAACAATTTGAAATATTTTTCACACATTTAAGTAAATAAATAGAAAGTTATAATAAGAATAAAAAGAGTATTTTTTTTTATTTACAATCACGCCATGTAATTTTCTTTCAGTTTCTCTAAGAGCAGAAAAACTTCCATGAACTATAAAATAGGTACGTGTAAAATTAGGCATTTCTATTTTATTAACATAATCTATAGCCTTGTCACTTGTCATAGTTGTAAATGAAATAAAAATCGTTTTCAATACTATATCTTTATTCGCTTTCATATATATGTCGTTTTTTTCCTATTGAAGGTGCAAATGTGCGCCCGCCCACCGAAACAACTTTTCTGATTCGCGAACGTTTCGGTCTGTAATCGTCGTCTTCTGCTATAGATAAATAATATAAAAATGGAATTAATAACAAAACATCCTCGTGACGGTAACTAAGCATAGTATGCATGTATAGCAATAATGGTAATGTTAGTAAATGGGGTTACTTCATGTCAGTCTCTAAGCGATGTTCATCCGTAGGGTTATACTCGTATGTTTTACGATGGTGAATGCACTATGAATTATTTATACAACTCAATAAACAAAATTTTTAACAAAAACAAACCAGCTTAAAAAAATATTCAAAAACAAGGAATGCACTAAAAAGCTAAAAATAATTTTACGCAATTAGATATAAGAATACTTTAACGCAATTAAAATAAGAATGATTTGACGCAATTAGAAATAAGAATAATTTTACACAATTAAACATTAAAATAAATTCTTAATTTTTATTTTCGAGTCGGTGTCAGTCTAGGCAGGTCTGTAACTAGTTAAACGTGAGATGTCTATTTTTGTGCATTAAGGTCGTTAGATAGGTATTTCATATTAGAGTTCATTTGTAAAACAGTTTTCTTTAGGCATTCTTATGTAGTATTTCCTTTATTTATTCTATTCAACCCATATCATTTCATGCCATTCCCATATTGCCGGGTCTTTCGCAATTTTGTGCCGGCGGTCACCTTAAATTGTGTACCAATTTTTCAAGTAACACAAAACGATAACATCGTCAATGTAATCAAAGTCAATTAAATACGCTTTATTAAGAATAATTCAAAAACAACTGGTCAGATCTTGATCACCAACTTTCAAACAAAGAAAGAATTATCAACATCGGTTCTCTAATAAAACACGTTCCTATGTAACAGCGGTGAGCCCAGCCCACCGGGCCCCCCGGCCCCGGCGAGTGTCTACTGTGCAGCGGCTATTGAATTTTTTTGAGTAAGGTTTAATAAATTTTACAGTGGTAGAGCCCGAAACAACAACATCTCTTGCACAAATGGGCCGACTCGAAGACAGGCGTGAAGTAGAAATATGCTTCTGCGTTTCGCCTGATGAGTGAGGTGCCGGAGGCCCAATTTCAGTACTCTTCCATTTCCCATTCTATTCTAATAAGGATAGGATGGGAAGGGGAAGAGGATTGGACAGTGAGGGTATGAATAGGAGAAAGAAATATCCTTTTTCTGTCTATCCCGTCTGTCCGTTAAAGGTAGGCAACGCATCTGCGACTCATTTGCTTGTTGCGGATACCTATGGTCGTTTGCCGCTGAGAGGAGATTATTAGAGAGCGAAAAAATAAAATAAAAGAAGAAATGGAGGAAGCCAGTAAAAAAGAAAAGAAGAAATAAATAATATTTATTTTTTACGAGAGATGCGGCCAAAAAATTAAGCGTGTCACCTCATGTTAAATTACTGCTACCATAGATATCCGCAAGAATCAAATAAGTTGCAGATGCGTTGCCTACCTTTAATGGACAGAGGAGGCGATAAACAGGAAAAAAGATATTTCCTTTTCATATTCATCCCCTCCTCATCCAATCCTCTTCCCCATCCCATCCGGGAAGAGGACTAAAATTAAGCGTCCAGCACCTCACTTAGACGAAACGCAGAAGCATACATATATGTTTTCTGTAATTATGTTATAATTATAGTTATAAATGTTTGTTTCATTCTTTACTCACACCTAATAACATACTTATTTAAACAATTTTTTACTAGTTTACCTTAAAGTTAAGCATGCCAATTATTGGTTAAATTGTGTTCTTTACAAAACAACACGAAAAACACTTACAATACTTAACGATAATTCAAAAAAAATATATATTAAATAGGTTACTTGAAGTGCCCATAAATGGGGGGTTTCCCATATATTCAAATGTTGAAGTTTATGTATGAGAACGTCACTATGTCGGACCTATTATAGGGTCAGGGCACTAATACGTTAAAGCGTTTATTTTCGAATGCGACAACTTTAACAGCACGCATTATTAAAACGTGTCACAGATTTCATATTAAGTATACATCGCAATGATCATCTCTATTTAAAAACCTACATTACACGTATGTTATATATACATATATATAATATAATATACATATAGTAGGTTTAGAGAACAGCAGGGATTTTTTTGAATAATTATATATAGAAATGATTATCCTAATTTGATATTTTCGATAAACACTAGTAGTAAATTAATTGTAGTAGTATAATTAGTAGTAGTATCAATATAATTAAATAAAACTAATATAAATTGCTTATTTCTTTTAATTCTTTACCTTAAAATATATTCGGACGAAAAATAATATATTATTATATTTTCGACAATACTTTTTTACGACAATAGTTATATTTATGAAACTAACACCATTACTAAAAATAAGTAGACTATTAAGGAGGAAACACGTGTTGCATGTCTTTTCGTAATAAATAACTCATGTTTGATTACTTGTATAAAGCGAAACGACCTTGCGATCATGTAAGTATGAGAGTCAAGGTGACAATATACATTTCTCCGCCCCACCATAATCAAAACACGCACCACGGCCCGAAACTTATATAAAATTATAATGTGCAACAGTTGATACCAATCAGGTTTTAGTAGCAAAACCATACGCACAAAATGTTCAGCAAAGTAAGAGTTTTATTGAATCGTTCTTATTTAACGAAATTAAATTAAAAATCTAGAAATTTGGTTTGAAGAAGGAAATAGTTTATAAGCCTACAATTAATTATGTATTCATATTAAACTTGACTAATACTTTTTTTCTATTCTTAAAAAATAATATAGTTGATTATGAAAATAAGTACTCAGATAGTAAAACAAAATCATTTAATACAACTAAACTCTTTCTAGATCGTTGCTTTCGGCGCTCTGGTAGCGGCCGCCAACGCCGGTCTCCTGGGACACGGTCATGGCGCGGCTGTATCATCGCAAAGCATAGTGCGTCATGACGCAGGACACGGTTACGCTCCTCTTGCCCACGCTGCAGTACCTGTTGCCCACGCCGCGGTGCCTGTTGCCCACGCTGTACAATACGCCCCAGTAGCTCACTACGCTGCTCCCGCTGCCGCCTACGGTGGTCATGATTACTATGTAAGTCGTTTTTGCTAATAAAATTGGTTTCCTTGATTTTTGATGAACCTGACCTTATGAAAAACAAACCAAATGAAACTACGTCATTCAGAATCATTGCACTATTTATTAATGAAGCAATAATAAGTTGAAATATCTTTTATTTTTAAATGTGAAAAAAAGTTATTTAGAAAAAAAGTTTTTAGAAAAACCTCCATCTATATATTATAAAAAGACGTGAAAATTATAAAACTTAAATGCATAAATAGGGAAATCACACATATTATTTTGTATAAGTATATAAATAAATACAAAACATTTGTAATTCCAGTATTTATGCATTTATGTTTTTTCTAAGTATAGCTCCGAGTAACATTATTCTCTATATTGAAATCTTTTTTCCGTCATCAGGCTCACCCCAAATACGACTACACGTACTCCGTGGCTGACCCGCACACCGGTGACCACAAGTCGCAGCACGAGATCCGCGACGGCGACGCCGTGCACGGATCTTACACTCTTCTCCAACCCGATGGCTCTGTACGCACCGTTGACTACACCGCCGACGACCACACTGGGTAAAACGACTTATAATACATGTTTATCAACATCCAACAAATACCACCCGTAGTAAATCTAAATATGTAGTCTCGAAAGGCCTGCAAGCTCAATTTAAATAAACATAGTTTATCTCGAATATATTTTATACAGCGGTCTACAGTACCATACTCATACTTTACGAATAAAGATCTAAACATAAACTGCTCCAAGAATTTATAATACTGTCGTATGTTGTTTTACCTCTAACGGCCCGATCAAAGAGAGCGCCAACTCTAGTTCCCACAAAGAGTTTTCTACGCGAGAGTCTTTATCAGATAATGTTATTAACCTTATGTTAACAACAATATATTTACAACTAAAATATATATATATCACGATTGTTAAGTTTAATATTATTTACGATTTGTTACCTTACTTCTGTTTACTTCAATTTTGTTTAATTCAATGTGTATTTGTTCCAGTTTCAACGCCGTAGTACACAACTCCGCCCCCGCTGTCCACCATGCGCCCGCGCCCGCTCACGGCTACCACCACTATTAATTTTAATTATTAAATTATTTATACCTTGTGCAATGATTGTGAATACTATAAATATAAATTAATGTGATATAAAACCATTACGTTTTTATTTCAAACTTTACCAAATCCTACACTTTAAGACACACATATCACAAAATTAATTCTGTACAAAATTGTGTAATAAAGAGTGTCAAAAATTAAAGAAGCCTTATTTTACGAAGATAACGGAAAATTATACACAAAATATGAATTACCTGGCTGACTAGTTGACTTCAATAAAATTATGTAAAACTTCCTGTAGTTCCCAGTAGTAGTATTAAGCAGATAAATTTTAATCATGCATGTTAATAATGAAAAATATGTCCAGTGTTACTTCCGGATAATATAACTCTAATATTTCCTGCTGAAATATTAGCTTAAATATAGAAAAATTCCATCAACAAAGTGATTTTTTTATAATTAGTGAAACGAATAGTAACAGGGAAAGGCAAATGCCATCTCTATTACTGCTTTCTACGATGGGTTGACTTGAAATAATAATAGCACCAATATATACATTTGTAAAATATAGCTAATGTATAGCTAGCATAAATTCATAAAAAAACAATTACTTAACAATTGTTTATTTATTTAAAATCGTTTACACAGTTTCTACACATCTCTTGCAAGTTTTTATACTAAAATAAATTAACTACTTAATGGAATAAATTTTATAACAAAAACAAAACCGACTTCAAAAACAAAATATGCACTAAAAAGCTAAAAATAATTTTACGCAATTAGAAATAAGAATACTTCTAGGCATTTAAATATAAGAATGATTTGACGCAATTAGAAGTAAGAATAATTTTACACAATTAAACATAAAAATAAATCCCTAATTTTTATTTTCGAGTCGGTGTCAGTCTAGGCACGTCAGTAACTAGTGTCTGTACTAACGTGAGATGTGTATTTAGTGCATTAAGGTCGTTAGATAGGTATTTTCATATTAAAGTTCATTTGTAAAATAGTTTTCTTTAGGTATTATCATATATTTGTATTTTCTTGACACCGACTACAAAAATAAAAATTGAGGATTTATTTTTATGTTTAATTGTGTAAAATTATTCTTATTTCTAATTGCGTCAAATCATTCTTATATTTAATTGCCTAGAAGTATTTTTATTTCTAATTGCGTAAAATTCTTTTTAGCTTTATAGTGCATTTTTTGTTTTTGAAGTCGGTTTTGTTTTTGTTAAAAAATTTGTTTATATGACTGCCGTAACGGATGCCGGTCGCTTTATAGAAACTTTGAGTCGAATAACTACCGGGTGATGTACTAATCCTTTCGAATGTATAATGATGGAATGCTGAAAAAATGGGGAGTACGAAGGGATGAAATGGATACCTCATTCATCACACTCAGAAGAGAGTCCTTTGATGCGGGCCTAAAAATCGACAACGAACGAATAGATCGCCGCCCTCTATGTTAGTCTAGAGCTCGGAGCGTTCAGTCGATTACAGTTTAACGAGTGCTGCCGCAAACTTTGCAGCGGTAGGAAAGATGGCCTTACCGCTGCACTCATAACATACATTTATTTTTTAATTATTACTATCTTCTGCCTGCCCTTCTGCACAGTACGACCGTATTCCATATTGTAATAGGTTTCGGCTAAAGTTTTTTACGGCCGGTCGCCTACCTGACGGCAACCCTCCTTGGGCGTATATATATGAAATATTAGTAGATTATCGAAATAATATTTCGTTTAACGGTTTCTATTAATGGTTCACAACACTAGTTGAATAGCGGGATTCGAACCCACGAACATGTTGTGCATGTTTCACGGTCCGTACCTTTAACCATTAGGCTATTAGCGCTTTATTTTGTAATTATAACGAAAGGCGATTATGAAAATGTTTTATATCTTCGTACAGGCTGTCGACAATAGTGAACGCCGACCGTATTATCTGCATGGACCGCGGCGTCATCGTGGAGCAGGGCACACACAAGGAGCTTCTGGACGCTAAAGGTAACCGCGCTGCTCCTGCTGGCGCCGGCCGCACAACACATCGACGTAAAAGAAACATAATTATGTTCCTGTATATCCGGAGAGTGAGACGCCGATAACTCATCCCTGTTTCCGTCACGTCCTCTTTGTATTTCCCTTACCTCGTCTAACATAAATTCTGGCAAAGCAGCTAGTCTCCGACTTTTGGTCATGGCGGATATTCGTGGGTAACGGTGGCCATTTATGTCACATCTCAAACGTCAAGCGCGGCCCATCGTTACCAGTGATAGGCTCGAACTGCAACTTTGAGCGAGTCATTAAAACATTGAATAACGATTCTATTTACTAGGTTTCTATTACAAACTGGTGACGACGAGCGGCGACAACAAGGAGCCGGACGTCATAGAGAGCGTACCGGAGGAGACGCGGGGCGAGGGCGCGCCGGCGGTGCTGCCCGCCGCCACCGAGCCGAAGGCCCGCCCGCACAGGCCGCCGCACGGGCATCACTCCGTCAAGCGAGGTACGTATGTGCCGCTCTTGGATCGAGCTGAACTTTGTGTACGTACAGGAGTCTCTCAGACACGAGATCAGAGTTTTTGAGCGAGTCTGTGTACCTAAGAATACTGATAAACACACAGGGAAACGGTGCCGGGTGAATTTGGACATTTACACAGATTTCCAAAGCAACAAGTAAATAAACCAGAATCTGGCATTACAGGAAAGTATCGAATACCACCAAGACCATATCTATTAAAAAAAAATAGATTTATCACATGTATTAAAAGCTTTATTATCACCAACGCTCAACCTTAATAGTGGTAGAGTCCGCAGCAGCATTAGTTGCTGCACGAATGGCCCGCTCGACCGGTGAAAGACCACAACCACACAAAAGACAGACGTGAAGTGGAAGCAATTCCGCGTTTCACCTGATGAGTGTGCGTGCCGGTGGCCCGGGG
>DWTW01002691.1:0-10723 GCA_018246275.1 Papilio slateri
ATATATATATATACAAGATTCATTAATTATTTGAGCTGTGATAAATTTGAAGATTTAATAACATAATTTATTAGACATAGATATTTAGATGCGTTGTAGGGAATAGTAAGGTACAGGCGGGCGTTTATGCCGGTGTGTAAACATTAACGAGATAAGGGTAGTACAAGGGTAGTAAAGTTAGTGATATTACAAAATGACTGATGTCATTAAGTATTCAACTTAAGTTTATGGTTCATTAACAATCAGGGAGTTATGAATGCGTTGTCAGTCGTTTTGTAGGAAATATGAGGAAGGAATAAAAAAGAAGAGGCGATAAGATGGTTAAGCGATACATTTTGCGGAACCCCACTGACCTGACAAAGCCAGCTACTGTACTCTATAGTATTCTCTTATAATATGAGGTTCATGCAACAGCTGGTGACGCCAGCTCTACCACTATTAAACTACCAACTGTGTAAATAACTGCTTGTCTAGTTGCATAGTAATGCGAAAAAACTATTTAAAATCGTTAGTTCATTAGTAATTCGGGATTCGGGTGACTTACATTATTTTTACCTTTAGTTAATTAGACTTTGGAAACATGATACTCCATTGCTTAAGTTGCAACGCATTACCGTTTATATTTAACTGTGCATCAAGCGATCGGTATTCGGTATATTCGTTACGGAAAATCTTATTTTATCTTGCGGCTTGCGGCGCGTCGGCGAACAGCAAGAGGTAGGTCTTGCATCAACGGTTTATTAAATTATTTCTGTTTCCAGGACTTTATCCTTAACTATCTTACAGCTCTCATTTTTCTTGTAATGAGGATTATACGGACTATTTAAAATATACTTCGTCGATTTTAATTTTTTATGTATTCCAAGCCACATTCGTGTCAGATGTTAATTAAAATGGTTTCTAAGATCACTAGATTATTTGTAAAAAATCCACATCGTTATCTTCGTTTTCATAACGACTGTAATACTGAGCTTATGCCAATACAACCAGCGACTGCTCCCTATGTAAATCATATATTCTATATAAATAATACCTATATTTTTACTAGACTATTACTCACTAATATATTTAATATTATACTGGAGTATCCGCTTCAAATCCTTATCAATTTTAAAAAGGAACAACAGATAAAAAAGTTACAAAACGCGCAAGCTAACGATGACCTTATTAGGTCGGCGTAAGTGGCTAGCGGAATTTTACCAATACGTCGGAATGTCCTCGGAAAGCCGCGTGCTAAGTTACCTGCTAGACGATGGACGGTGGACACCCTCTGAACTTCGCTCTGAAACGAGGCCAGTGACGTCGGCCTCGAGCCCCGACGTAGCCGAACGTCGCGACGCATGCGTAACCCAAAGTCAATGTGTGGGTGCAGCACGCGGTCGCTGCATGCCACTATGGTGACTATGAATTAGTCTAAAAATACAAGATATTAACATAAGTAAACTCGTAATATTTTTGTTTCAGAATTTTCGATAGACGTTATATGAATACTACTACTTAAATAGAATAAAAATTGTTCAACTAGTGAATTTTGGTAAAAAGTGGTTTAATACGATTAAAGTTGCTTAGTGTTAATCACCATAATGATTAGGGTGATGAAATGTAAACAACTTTAATCCATTTAGCCCTAATGGCATCCATTAGGCCGTAATAGAATGAGTATGAAGTGTTCGGAAAATACTGCTGTACTGGTCTACATTGGCCCTTTATAATAAGTTGAGAAAAATATTGAATAGTTCGAATTAAACATCATTATTAACATTTACTCAAAAAAAAGTACAATATGTATCTGAACAATTTTATCAATAAATCGAAGAAAAAAATAGGAATTTTGTTAATAAACCTTTTGCTTTGTTTAGTACTATGACTGCAACAACCATAGTGCTGTGCAGTATTGAAATAGAATTAATTCTTGAGAATAATTTTCAACTGTGAAAAAACAACATTGCCTAATCTCTCTTATGTGCTAATGGCCAAAACATTCTAGTTCACGATATTTCTTACTTAGTTCCCAAATTACCTAACAAGCGTGCTTGCCACCAACTGCCAATCACGCGTTAGGTATTTATATTTATATTACAAGTTAAGAGTCTCATAAAAAAAGAAAACGTGGTAACTGTGTGCGCCCTACAACTATCTCGCTCGGTTTCCATATCGTCATCCCCTTCCTTTGCCAGCCTGCAGACGGGGAGAGCCGATTATTCAAGTTTAAAATACATTCAAAGTTGTGTGATCGTTCAGTTGTGTTCGAGTCGCCCTGCTGCACGTTACGTCTACAACGTTTGACAACGTCTAAGAAACCGTCGCCGCATTTGTGACAACTTTTTTGTATTGCAGAAATACCGACCATCACAACAATACCCGCTGCCCAGTGCCAAGCGAATCATACCTTTTTATTATCATCAAGGTAAGCATACATAAATGGTAAAAAAAAACTTTTCCTGAAAATGCATGGTCAATTGACACAATAGAAATAAGGATTTAATAATAATTATTGCCTTGAATTCGTCAACTATAAACTGGTTTCTATCGCAAAAGAATGTTTTGGTAAGTTAACGATGCGGGCGCAGCAAATGGCCGACATAAGTAGAACTGCAACCACGAGCGCTTTCTCTCTCGCCGTCACATAATGAACTCAAAGACCGCTTTCGACCATAGTAAAAACTGTAGTTTATTCTAACAGATAATTGAATTTATTTATTTATGGTATAACAGTAATATTATGTTATGGCTTTTATAATTTTAGAAAAAAAAAGAAATTTCTTATAAATATGATTTTTTCGAATTACGCTTATGCCAGAAAACTTTTATTACTTAAGTCCATTTTTAAAATAACGAGTACTTACAATTTAAATCTATTTCATAATATTAATATGTATTGTATTTCTCCTTCCTCGTCTCAGTTATATAAATTTAACAGCTGTTGGTAATTTCTTCAACTAATCAACTACCTGGCTTAGGGTGTTTTTTTTTTGTTGGGATCGTTTATTGGAATTTTACCTGTTTTTAACCGACTTCAAAAAGGAGGAGATTGTCAATTCGATTGCTTTTTTTCTTTCGTTATTGTGTGGAGACTCGTTTTAGAGCAGCAATAAATAATGGATGTAGGAATGTCGAAGAATCCCTTATTTCTGCTTTAAAGTTGTCGATATTTGATTGATAATAATTGACTTTCCTTTCTGCAATACGTCTGTCAATAACCCAACAATACATTTAGTGAAGATCAGCTGTATAAACTTTAAGACTGGCATGACGTGGCAATGTAAATGATTCACGATTATTGTTTGCTAGCGGAATTTCTATTTCTGCCGTTATTTCCAGTATTCGTAGTTCATTGAACAGCCAATAGCTACAGAATATAAATTGTATTGCGATTTGTTGGGCTTTATTATTAGTTCTATTAATTAATCGAAAGTTCTTTTTTTAATTTGCACGTTGTTTTTAAGTAAGTATAGAGAATAATTCTGTGAATACCATGATTAGAATTTTGAAAATATAAAAATATCTACCAGCTTTGTTAATTTTAAATTTATCCGAGACATGGCATTTCCAAATTGGGGTCACCCTGATTCGTTAAAGTTTGAGTCATTTACTAATTACACGAGACATAGATGTAATATTTTGTAACAATTTCACAGTACTTATATTATTTTCCTAAAAAAAGAAATAACATATGTTTATTAAAATTAATTTGTCTAAAATCCATCATCAATATGTATATGTATTAAAACTATGTTGTTTGTTATTTTAATGTACAATTAAAAGAATTTTCCATTGTATTTACCGAATACTCAACTCAAGTGAATTCGTTATCGCGTTTATGAATGTGCCGCTGCAGAGCGTTTCCGAGCTTTTTATTACAAACCGTTATGCAATGCATTTTGAAATTTGTAGGAATGTAATATACAATAAATGATCAAAAAATAAACGAATACAATAATTAATTTCGTATAGACAAAAATGTTATAGTGTTGTGCGTGAACGTTTGTAACACCACAAAATAAGTTTTCATTTTTTTTTCTTATTTATGTGTGCAAGATTGAACTGTGATGTCATTAAATCTATAAACCGGGGTTCCAATGACATCTTGTAAACAGTACAAGAAAGTTTACGTCGTGTAATAATCTAACGAGATTGAGGAACAACAGCAAAGCTTCGTCGCTCGCTGTACAAACATGGGCGCATGTGGGGAGGTGAGACGAAAGTGGGCGGGAGTCACATACCAGACGAGTGTTATCGTACACGCGAAGTAATTGACATAAACGGATAGTAATCGCTATCCCACTTCCTACGTGATAATTACTTATCACCTAAACATAAAACCAAAAGATTTCCTTGTAGGAAATTGAAGTTTATTTATTTTATTATTTAATCAAATAGTAAAATATATAAGTTACTATGCTCGTGACTAAAACGTGTGGACTTACATTTAATGAGGTCGCGCCACACTTATCTCGTTTCTTTCACATCAATACATGCTCATCGGTTATACATGTTCTTCCCCTTATCATATGTATGACTCTAAGGGCCATTTATTAAAATTGTTGACACAATCAGTTGCCAGAAACAGAATTTTCCCTGATGATGACTCAATAGAAAAAAAAATAACGCATTCGTAAGTTCAACAGTATTAAAACTTTTCTAGTATTTTATCCTGGTTTAAAAATTTCAAAACAAGGCTAACGGTTCAACCTTTTTTATACCTTTGTATGAAATATAAATAGCATGTAATTCAGTGGTCAACGAACTCAACGGTTGGGATTTGATCCCTAGACAGATCGTATTATCGTGATTCCGTTTTTTCGGTTTTTGCGTACAAAAATCAGTATTTACAATTCGATATATATTTTTATCTGTACCTGTAACCCGGGTTAATTACATTAAAATCTGCAAAACTACAACAGGTGCTTATTGTAATTTTGAGGATTTTATAATGTGCACCAAATTACAACGTTTCTAGTCCGCAACCAATGTCACACTCAAAAAAAGCACTCCCACAACCTTGATCAAACCTTCAGTCCATCTTAGTTTAGGCTGGTTCAAACTAGTCACCGTTCGAGAAACTTTTTATCTGATTGTTGATTAACAAAATTCTATATTTTTTTTATTGTTAACAGGAAACTTTTATTAAGTCATCAAGATGCTCGCAAACCCAGCAATGGATATGCAAGTGGAAGAGACTCCGTTAGCTCTGCGTCGATTGTGGAACCTCACCCGTGCGCGCTTAGCCGGGACTTCCACTGCCATCGAAGAGCCGGCTCTAGTGGACAACCTACCTTATGCCCAGGTAAGGTTTTTTTTTTTTAAATAAGGTAATGTATAAATATCGAGTTTAAAAAAACGCTAATAAACTTATTCCGTAAAATCTTTACGGGGTGTAATTAAGATGGCGTCGTTCATCCACACACTATTTTTCTTAAAAGTACGTTAGAATGAAATTTTCGAAATTTTGAATAATAAGTAATTGAGCATATAAGAGATTAAGGTTACCAACGTTATTCGAAATAATTTCAGCTCAAAAGTATACCTAGACTTTTACTTTTGCATTCCGACGACATTTTTAAAAATGATATTTGCTTACTCATTCAGAATAATTCGTGACGTAAAGAGAATTTGTTAAAAATAAGCAAGGTCGTAATGACCTCACTGAATTGCCCTTCGAATATTTTCGTTTGTACAGAGTAAATAACAATAAGACAAAATTTTTTTAAATTAAAATATTTTAAGATTCATATTATTTGTCTGTGCTATTTATTTAATGTCGGATATTCTCGTTATAAGTGAGTCAAGGCTCGATGATAATAAAAAATACAATAATAAATCATTGATCTTAATTCGCAGATGTCTTATTTTCAATTTTTATAATATAAACAATCGTCTAGCAGTAGAACGTAGTCAGTGATAAGAAAATTGTAAACTACGTTGTTACGAGCTCAGGTTGTCACTCATTACAATTATAAATAACGACAATAAAAAAATCAAAGCCAAATTGATGAATTGAACGATATATATGGACATAATTTAGAGACAATCTATTCAAAATGAGGGAAAATACAAATAAATAATGTTTTGAAAGGTATGAAATATAGTTTATTGTATATTGACTTAAAAGAAATATAGATTTTAATAGGTAGAGACTAATTAGAGGTAGAAGTATGGTAGAGTCTGAAAGAACTTTACTTTTCAATGGAAGGAAAAAGAAAAAAAATTAAAATCGGTTCTCAATCATGTTATAAGGAAATGGTATAATAGTATAATTAATTTTCATGACCATCCTACGCAGGAGCCCGAGGTGAGGTCGAAGGCTCTGACTTCAGCACCGAGCGACTACGAAAGTGACGGCGAAGAGGCTTTCTCGGAGTTAGATGTGCCGGTAAGTGTTTGTATAAACGAATCATAATGACGTTTCAAAAGCAAAATAAAAGAACATATAGCGTTCAGGTTAATAAGTTTTGTAACATAAACTTTATTGAACATATTTGTGACTTAGATTACAGTATTTATCCATCGTCAATCAAAATAAATAAAACTTAAATGGCACATAAAGAGTAAACGTCGTCCGACATAGTTCAAGTGGGTTAGCTCCGAAGAAATTAGATGACAAAATAAGCTTCAATAGGACAATAAACTGATTTGAAATTATTTGTTATAATGCCGCACGCAGCAATATTATTATATTTTAAAGAATAAGTATGTGAAGTCTCATTGATATAAATATAGAAAAATATTCTTTTGTATATCAATGAACTCAACTCAACTCAATAAACTGCAATTCTGGGAAACAAAACAGAAATAGCAGCCGTAATGAGAGATATTTCGAAATAAAAGTAGAAGCTTTAATTAATTAAATTAAGTTTGTGACGCACTATGTCACACCCCTAGTTGTTAAACTCATCAAGTTACATATATATAAACTTACATCAGCCGGCCGCCCCCCGCGACCACAATATTAAACAATAATAACATTATATGAGTATACAGATAAGATATAACTCAAACGTCATTTTCATCAAAGAACGTTTCATTAAATTCTGTCCGACCATTTGTATAGCTTCAATGAAAATAACTGTCCAATGACCAATAACATCGCGGGGCTTCAGTAGAGTAATGAGATGTTAAGATCGTTTTAAAAGTGCCTAAGGTCCTTGATTTCCTTCGCGTATAAGTTTGAGATCTTGAAGTTTGAGAACTGAACGTGTTACAAGACTTCGATAAGCTAGACTTAAGAAAATCTGAAAGTTTTATTATAGTTGTCAAAAATTAATCCACAAATTCACTGACACAGATGCAGACAATCGAACACACACATTAAACACGTACAGAAGTAAAAATTTGAATTATTCGTATATATTCGAATTTCGTACATGATACATTTTCAAATGTAGCTTAATTTACATGGATATATTTACCAATACCGATTTGTTTTACCTGTTTTTACATCGACCTAAATATCTTAGAAATAGTTTAATTCCTCATAGAACAGGCGCTTCATACGGCAGCTATTTTGTCTACAATTAATGTATATTGTAATAATTTTACTCATGTTCCAAATGTAGGAATATACGTGGGTGTAAATACGTACTGTATTTCTGGTTCAGTCGGCTGTTTAACTGCGCTGTGTATACGTTGCAGCTATAAATAGTCGACGATCGATCTCCTGGACGGACTTTGTCCCGCTTTCAGCGTCGCAGTCGAATCAATCTGCCTTAATTGTAGACGTGCGTCACTATCGTAAATTTGTTTGATTTATTCAGATTGAACTGATTCAATTTATAACTTAGATTTACAATAATTTGTTATTGTTATATAATATGTTATTTTCATATTTTCTTAACTGAATGCTCAGTCCCAGCTATTTGGAAACGGGCATTTATTACTCCTGTGTACAAGAATGGCTCGCGGACAGATATCTCAAACTATCGGCCGATATCGAAGTTATGTGTTATCTCTAAAATATTAGAAAAGTTAGTATACGAGCAGGTCCATCCGATACTCAGGCATTGCTTCAGCCAATCCCAGCATGGCTTCCTTAAGGGCAAATCCGTCACCTCCAACATAGTACTCCTCAACTCGTATTTGACCAAGTCAATGGATGAAGGCTACCAAGTGGACGTTGTGTATATAGATTATAGCAAGGCTTTTGATCGTATTGAACATAATCTGTTACTTAATAAGCTTCGTTACATAGGTATCTGTGGAGACTTACTACGGTGGTTTTCCTCTTATATTGATAATCGCGCTCAGGCTGTTGCTATCAATAATTATATTTCTAGCTGGGTCTCAATACCGAGCGGCGTACCGCAGGGATCTTTGTTAGGACCGTTGCTTTTTATTATTTTTGTTAATGACATTGAAAAGTGTTTCAAATCGTCTCGCCTATTGTCCTTTGCCGATGACATGAAAATCTTTACTACTATTAGGACACAGGCTGATACTGAGTTATTGCAAGAAGATCTTTTAAGACTAGAGGAGTACTGTATAATTAACAGGCTCGATTTGAACCCGTCCAAAAGCACCCTCATGACATTTTCTCGCAAGCGGAACTTAATTCTCAGCGATTATTAATAGTTAGGTTATAAATTGCAAAGAGAATCAGTTGTGCGCGACTTAGGGGTTTTACATAATTCCAAACTAACATTTAACTTTCATGTTGATAAAATAGCTAAAGCTTCGAAAGCATTGGGTTTCATCAAGCGTTTTGGGTAAAAAATTAGTAACATTAAAACTATTACTAAAAAAAAAAACTATTAAAATCTTGTATTGTAGTCATATCCGTAGTATACTTGAATACGCCTCGCAAATCTAGAACACTTTCTACAACACCTACAATTTACGCATTGAGAACATTCAACATAAGTTTATCAGATATTTGTGCTATCGCACCCATGTCAAATACCGACTTGAAGATTATATCTCGCTTTGCAAGCACTACCAATTACTACCTTTAAAACTGCGTCGTGAAATTTCTGATATCGTATTTTTGTTCAAAATTTGTTCTGGTAAAGTTGATTCCCCAGATATATTGTCTGAAATATTATTTAGACCACCATCGCTAAACCTTAGACCTAAATACTATATATGCCAGCTTTACATACAAATTATAGTAAAAATACCTTCAAATGGCGTGCAGGTAATAGCTTCAATAAGCATCACGAACTAGACTTGTTCAATACTAGTATTATTTCGGCAAGGCAGGATGAGTCCGGATTTTTTTATGTCATAATTATTGTTATATATTATCAGTATTTTTTCTTCTTTCTCTTTTTTCCTTTTTCTTTCTCTTTTATTCTTAATTATCTGTATTTTTTCCCTTTCTACGCCATGAACTGGTGTATTTCTATCGGTGAAAACCTATAAATGGCTAAATTCTGTTATTTTACTATTAAGATTTTCTATTTTTTTTTCAAGCTGTTGGTTTTGTAATTTTCACAAAAATAATATAAAATGAAATAATTAGTTCACAATGATTCAAGTGGTCATTTATCAGCTCTCTAGAGCCCATTGCTGAACTAACACTGGTGAGAGTGTCACAAATGTGTGACCGCAGTAGGTCTAATAACATTTTAAAATTGATTCGAATATCCTCAATAACGTATAGTTTTTGTCGATTAAGTGAAACTAACCCACTTTTTTCTTTCAATTGTCTTGGTCTTCTTAGGCCTTTCGTACACAACGCTACGCAAATGTCCGAAACTCGACGATTTTAGTCTCTAAGCGACTGTCGCAATACAAGTTCTTTAATAGAGCTTCATATACATGCACTGTCGCCGGCACTTTGGTCATTGGTTGCAGACGCCAGTCGCGCAGGACTAGGCGTGAGAAAAAGTCCTACTTTCAATCACTGTGACCGCTGTTCCAGTGCCATCACAATGATAAATCACTGTGACTGTCACTTCAATCATACAATTATTCATATGACCACATATGACTGTTTTCTAGTGATTTTTAGAAGTTGTGCTTCGCAGACACTTATTACCTGCAGAGATTAACGCAGTTCTTAAAAAGTTTTATTATAAAATAGATAATGAATATAAATAAAATATTGAAACCTCCAAAATTTAAAACTTGGGTAAATCTGCATCGGGAGCGCAAAAATCGCATCGCGTTTTGTTCTATATAAACGTTTCGTTATATATTCCGTTATATATAATCCGCCCGTTTCATCCATTGTGATGATTGTGATGGAAACAGTGATAAGCAATGGAATGAAGTTATTTTGTCACGTTGTGATTTCATATCAAGTCGAAGTCACATCATAAACCTTCAGATCATAGTGACTATCACTGTGAGCCGCGAGTTTCAAGATAGCGGATCAATTATTAAATATTGTTTCTATGACTTAAAAAAATATCCTTGCTTATAATTACAACTTTAAAAAAATAATCTAAAAGGATATTACAGAAAAAGCTTGGTAAGTAGTGGGAAAGGCTTAATTAATTCAACCTTTTCTCTGCACTCAAACGATTTCTCATGTCTGTCTCTCTTTGAATATCCTGTGCAGTGATAATAACTTAGCATCTGATTGTTTTAATAATTTTTAATTATTTAATTATTTTAATTGTGTTCTTTTGCAGCAACAAACAGCCTGCACTTTATATTTCTTTGTGTATTTTATATTACGACGGTTTATTTGCTTTCGCTAATGATCGTACGCCAAAATTATAGTTTCATTGTTACTTGAGTCAAATATACACGTGTAGCCGCTACGCCTACAGTAGTCGAA
>DWTW01002692.1:0-10723 GCA_018246275.1 Papilio slateri
ATTGTCCTTAGAGCCATTAACTTGAGATGCACGATGTTATTGTTTTCGACCGTCTTGCACACCGAATTGTAATATTGTTAAAAATATATGTTTTTTTATTTCAAAGATATCTAACCCATTAGTGTTCAAACATCCACTGTTGGCGTTAAAGTGGTCGCAACTCCGTACGGTTCAAAGGAAATATTTAGAAATCTAATGACTTCACATTATTTTCATATAGTTATCATTTCTGTGTTCTTTTTTATTTTTTTTTAAATGTTAAATTTACAGTATTGAGTACAAGTTATACAAGTAATTTAGCATTTATAAATCTCTAAGGTTCGTTCTTAACCCTATTTTAATTGCATCGATACGTCTTACCTAGTAATCCAGTTCCTAGACCGTCCAACACACCAACCCCAGTCAACAATTACCTAGGTAATAATGCTTCAGCCTCTGCCCAATATTGTTCCGCATGATGTCTCCACACAGATTCGAGGGTAGTTCGTTCATCAATCTTGGAACTAGATAACTTGTAATGTATAATGTAGTTATATCCTAGTATGTATGCTCCTAGGATATCTAGATTATTTATCTTATATCATTTTTCACTAGGCTTTAATACCCAGCCAATAATAACGCTGGGGACGATTGCTGATGCTAATTTTATCTATCATTGTATTTTTTTGCTATCTTAACAATGATTATTATTTTGAAATTACGACTGGCTAGACGTAATTTATCAAGAATCAAATTCAAATTGCATAACGAAATTATTTTATATACGGATTTCGTTAAAATCACATTAATTTCAATTAATATCTACGCCGAGGACAGTTAATCAACAAATATAAGTGGCTACCGTGGATCTCTTTAAAGGACGGGATAAACTTATTGCCAGATGGGAGGATTATTAAAATATCTTTAACGACATCTATAAATTTAAAGTAATGGAACGGAACGTTAGAATTTTAATGGAATATTTCCTATTAAACACTTTTAAAGTTAATTTGTAACTGGGTACTATTTTTTTTTTCCAAAAACATATTTTGCGTGACGTGACATTTATATCACAAGAACTTTCGTTTTTTTTATAATGTAAAATTAGTGCTTGAACACAATCCCACTTGATGTTAAATAGAAATGAGGTCGGAAGATGGTACGTGGTGGTACGTTCCAATTCTTTGCCGTATGCACAATAAACGAAGATTCAAATCAGTACGTTATACAACAAAAGACGATATCAGATCAAGAGTATATCTAGAATGTTAAATCGATCGTAATTAGTAACATAATTAAGCGACAAGCTTAATGGATGGTGGAAGATTAGGTGACGGTGTGATTGAGGACCGTCGACGGCCCCGACCCAACGGTGGCGCGGCCTGTGACGTCATTGTTGGCACTCGGTTGCTCGGCAGCCATTGATTGCGGGGTGGCACTACCCTCCTACGACTTGTTGCAACCTGAATTATGTACAGACCGACGCAGGCATCGTCTATGGATTACAATTTATTTATGAAATATAAATCTCAAACCGTTAAGTGATATATATTATATTTGAGACTCCACTAGCAGGATTTTAACTTGGGTAAAAGGTCTAATTTAAGTCTATACGTGAGGTTAAATCTGGAAACGTAGTAATAATGGCAAATGATTGCTTAGGATTGTCAACAACTCTAAAGCCAGATAATATGAACTTTGGGTCTTTTAAGAAAATAATTTAAAAAAATCTCAGTTCTAGGGAACGCACGTGCAACTCATAGTATTGTATATACTTGCGGTTATTATAAAATATAAACGTTTAAAATACAAACACATACACACACCACGGAATGTAACAAAATTTCATTTAACATAATCCTATGACAAACCTATTTCGATTTGTTAACAATATGCAAACATTTTTTTTTCGATTACATTATTTACAATATAGTCACGGCGTCCTCTGACCACCCTAGTAATGACTTTTCCACTCTAAACTTCGTTCATCTTTCAACAGAAAAAATCGTTATTTAAAACGAACTTATAAAGGACGAAGAAAAACTAACGTCATATACTAGAAGTATCTTACAGCAGCTTCAAATGAATCCCGGAGGCTGCGCTACACGACGCCGTATAAAATGCGACCGCAAATTATTTCCTCCCAATCGGGCCACAAAACAGTTAGTGGCCTACCCCCGATTTAATGCTCTGTCCGCTTCCAGTACTCGACAACGTTTTAGTGCCGCAGTAGACTTACATTACAAAAAGCAATTCTGCATCTGTTATTTCAGTCGAATGGCTGGAAATATTGTTTTTTACCCGACTGACAGAAGGATGAGCTTTTCACACTTACGTATCTATGTATGTCAGTACCATTGTGGACGTACCTGTAGTCTAAACGGCTTGAACAATTTAAAAGAGTAAGGTGTCTTTAGATTCGTATTCTTCCCCGGAATGTCATAGCTACTATGACGTCAGCCCAAAATCCATATAGTGGACGTAACCCGTCGAAAACTGAGGATCATACTGTCAGTCGGATTATAGTCAAATGTATTATATACAAAAACTGGCTTCGTCTTGACAGCGGAATTTGCCAAAAAAAATGCATCATCCTTGCATCCTTCGTCTTAAGACAAAGGTAATCAAAAATATTACACGCGTAAATGTATGTAAGAGAAGCAAGTGAGTTGTGGTAGGATTGTGCTTTAAGATCTCTATATTTTATACGTATTTTATCTTTATCCATATAGCACTGTACTCGCATTAAACACAAACAATCGTAAAATAAATGGCTACCAATAAAATTGTACAAGCAATTAATTAGGGCTGTAGGCACTAGAGGCAGATATTACAAAACCGAGTGCGAGCCGATATGTCGTCGCGTGCGTCAGTAAATCTCGCATCCGGCCCGCGCCAGCGTCCACAAACACGGACAAACCGCACGCCCGGCAATTACCATTAAATCACACAAACTCTACAAACTACATTCAATTATAATAACATGGATATATTTCATGATAAAATAAAAAGGGACGTGCGATACAATTTATATCGATTTTTACACAGTAAAATACATGTTGTATTTAAAAAACCGAGATTCAAAATGTCAATAACAAAGCTTGTTAAGAATAATACGTTTGATCTTTTTCACTAGCTTCCGTGCCAGGCTTCGCTTGGGCAAATTCAAATATTGCACATTAATTAAAAAAAAAAAACATAACCTATGTTATTTTTGGATAGTGCATCTGGAATTTTTGTTTTTTTGTAATTAAGTTATAGTTACAACCCTGTTATTTAGTGGCAGTGTTGGCAGGGGACGTCTCAGAAAAACTTATATCGATCAGATTAGTGACATACTAAAGAAAGGCGCTATAAGGAGTACCCGTAACCGACGAGCATGTATGCGTAGATGTATGGATGTAGATGAAGCGAGAGAGGTGTGCCAGGTTCGCGCCAAATGGAAATCCGTGATCTCTACTTACCCCTCTGGCTTACAGGCATGAGCGCATATTTATTTATTTTACTTAATGACCACCACATTCACGTGGTTGGCATTCACAATCTACCAAGACATTCACGTGGCTGGATAAATAATAGTGAATAGACCAGATGGCCATGTGCAGCAGATTGATAATGTCAGGGTTCCCAAGTGTGTTATAGCGAGCAGTCCCAAGGGTCATCGAAGTCGAGGAAGACCATTTCTCTAATACTTGGACGGTGTGAATCGGAACGCCAAGAAAGTTGGCATAGTAAATTAAAGGACTGTAGACGCCGATAGACCGAAGTAGAACAAGTTGCTTAGCCAAGTAAAGGCCCACGAAAATCTCTAGAGCTAGCAGAATAAGGTTAAAATACTAAGAAGTATCACGTTTCTTTAAATAAATAAAGATTTTTGGGGGACAATATTACACGCCTCCAGAGAAATAACTTGAAACATGACTACCCTAGATATATCACTTGGCACTACACATGAACATTTAACTATTTTAGAGCCACACCGCAGCTATGTTGTCATAAACCTGACTCAATTCGAAAGAGTAAGTAGCAACCTCTGATAGAAATCTGGCATATGTAGAGGGGTTCTTGCCTGGTGCATAAAATTACCGAAAACCCTTCCGAATCACCTTAATATCTCTCCTTTCATTCTTGTTTCTTAACTAACTACACTTACAATTATAGTTAATAATTGATAATTGATAATTACCGATCGGCACCTGACATCGCGAAGCCCTTACATGTTTATTTTTTATTCATATGCCTATTATTTTTGATTAGAGTTATCAATTACTCCAGAATTCAATAGCCTGAAAACACACGTTGGAACATATCTTCCGTATTAAATACAACAAACACTTTTCTATTAACTTAGTATAGTGTGATTATTTTACTATGCAGTACGTATCCAAAGCGATTATTATTTTTATAGATTCGTGTCAATGATTTTTATAGAAGCAAGCCGTATTTTAGTGGTTTGCGGATAATTAAACACCCGTATACCCGGAAACATTCGCACAACCAAAAGTGCTACAAATAAACTACCAGAGACAGATTCTTCGTAGGAACGACAAAAGGGGAAGGGCTAAGAGTAGGGAAAAAGGGTAGCAACAAGGAAGATATGAGAAGAGAATTTTGGCTTTCAAATCTTGCTCAGACGAGTAAGATTTAGACGAGCAAGATTGTCAGACGACAAGGCACACCGAAGGCCTAATTATAGTCATTTTTCCCTTTCCTAGCCTTTTCTAATAAGGAAAGGATGGGAAAGGAAAGAGGATTTGACGGGGGATGGGATGGATAGGAGGAGGAGATATCCTTTATCTTCTCCTCGGTCCATTCAATGTAGGCAACGCATCTGCAACTTATTGACATATAGCAGATACCTATGGATAGCGGTCACTTAACATCAGGTGAACCGCTTACTCGTTTGCCAACTTATTCTATAGAAAAAAAATCTATGAGGTCATGATACTTCCCCGGTCTAATCGGCTCAATCTGCATGAACAAGTTGTTCTGAGATTGCATAAGTCGCCAAATGTACCAAAGTCGAATTTTTACCCTTTGCCCGTAAATGCAGCTTAGTTTTAGGACCTTAAGGTTTTGAAGGACTTTCGTAAAATTGAGTCACGATGGCATAGATGGAATTTGGAGTTCAGTCGTGTTAAACGGTAGCGAAATTAAGCGGATCAAGAATTGTTCTAAACAGTTCCTTGAAACACTCCCCCACTTAAACAGTACACAAATGCACGGTGGATACCATGCATTTCATACCTTTCTAAAACAAATATCATTTTATCAAGATTTTTGTGATGGTGGTGATGACCCACTTGGGCTCCTATAATTATTGTAATATCTCAGCCAGAACTTAAATCTCTCAGGTGCTTCCTTAAATGTATAGATCGACATATAAAATAAAAAATGAAATGTTTTCAAATTTGAATTAACGAACAATAGGTACACTTGTAAACAAACGTATTTAATACCTTATCGTGTGTATCTATACTATATTATTTCATTCTTCATTCTTGACCAACAAATTAAATAAATAATTTACAAAATGGATACGAATAATACTTCCATTGCTTTTGTATAAATTATATACTTAACCATTAAATGGTTGACCTCTATGTGAACTTAAAGGCTGGCATATATCGAAGTATCATGCATACAACTATTTATATCGATCGATTAGATGTATAACGTGTAGGTAGGGTGGGGCCCGCAAAGAAGCGTCTAGTCAAGTATAAAAATTATTATATTGTACGTACGTCAAACGTTTTTGACAAGGCCGAGTATTTTTTTACGTTATATGTATTTGAGTACTAGAATTAGGTCATGTGATTACGTCATTTGATGTTATGTAGAAAAGAAAGCATCAAAATTCATATACGTTGTACTTAATACTACTAACTACATAATCCAAACATTGATCTTCATAAGAAGGGAAGAGTTAAATTTCTATTTATTTTGTAGTATCATCTAGGATGAATTAAAGTCTTATTACTTACTTTTGAATAAACGTTAATATATAAAGTAGATTATAACTTACTTTTGAATTATTATTGCAATAAATTAATTTGAATTGTTATTGCAATAACCACATATCTTTGTATATTTTCAACATTCTTGCAGCAGTATTTACTGATATTGGAAAGCTGTAAAGTAGACTGGATAAAAAATAGGGAGACTGGGTAATGTTTTACAAAAAATTACATGTCTATAGAGGACGCGAAAAATGTTCAATTCGTAGTCTAAAAGTTACGTAACACAATGATGGCCGCTGGCGAGCTAACGTTTATTATGAATCATGAAAAAATATGCAGAAATTTTCCAATATTTAAAAACCATACACATTTGCTAATTCCTTTGCAATATTACATTTTTACCTTTTTCTTTAAATTTAAACATATTGAATAATCATCTACTATGCAACGTCTTAACATTCTCACTAATGATGCAAAAAACAATCATAGACAGGGACGGAACTACGTAAGGGCTTTTTGGGATGCAGCCCAGGGCCTGAGGTGTACTGAGATTTACATTGACTTTTTTTATATATGGCAGTTGATAAATTAGGTATGTACTTTTAGCCCAGGGCCTCACAAACTAACGGTCAGCCCTTAATCGTAGGTTAATAAATAATATTGAGAGAATATGTGTATTATTCAATAAAAATTATAGAAAAAATGTATGTTGAATTGCAAACATTTGTATACATTTGCCTGATGTGACATATTTTAACCATTTCTATATACGTTTACATAAATTTGTTTGAAAATACAGTCAAGTCAATACACAATTGTACAATAAGACAGTGGTGATAAATAAATGAGGGAATATACTTATTATGGTCTTTTTATTGAATAAAAAAAATACATTTTTATTTCAGTTAATTATAAGTACAGTAACAATTTAGTAATATTTACCAAATCAACACTCCAGTCAAACCTGAGATCAGAAGTAAATAAGACCGATGTGCTCTGCAATTTGTATCCACGAATGCAGTTTGCATTTCGTGGTGGGGATTAGTAGGATGTTGGAATCATTTTCAATCAATAATTAGTGTTCTCTTATTGAATAAAGTCTATAATTAAACTTATTGACGTTCTTAAACAATAATATCTAAGGTATTTTACAATTGATTTAACTTCCAAAACGAAATTGTTTTTTACACAGACAGACAAATGTAGTCAAAGATGAATGCAATAAATTAAAAAAGATTTAAATAATACAAAAGATACCTTATTGTTAGGTATAAATTATTACGCCTCACTCCATAGTCTTGATTAAAAACAAATTAAAATGTAATACACCTTTTTTTTAATTTTGAAATTTTAAAAGCTACATCTAATACACATTCAAATAGTTCCACTAAATAATTCAATGTGACAATGCAGATCTTTAATGAATTACAATTACATTCATGACCTTTAATGAATGAGTTCACAATAAAAACAATAGGATTTATGTTCATACAAAAAGTGAGAAGCTGTATGTAGCAGTTACCACAAAGTATGTTTTATTGGACACCTAGACGGGTAATATTTTTATACACGGAATTTACATCTTAACCCTACAACATGTTTGTAATTTGTTTTATCTTATTATTAGAATAACTTAAATTATCATCCACACTTAAATAATTAAATTGTCACTAAATCTTTGCTTCCCAATGTGTTATACATTTAAATAATTACGACAATGAACTCAACTCTATTTACACAATACTGTTTTATAACATGAAGGTGCATCACTGTAATGGGCTAGGCTCGTGTCCAGCGTCAGTGCTAACTTTATAGTATTTCTATGTAATGTTATTTGCCTTTTGCAGTGATAGTTACATTTGATTTAGGTTGTGGAATAATTGTTATCTCATCGCTGATCTTCAGAGGCTTAAGTGAGGGATCGGCATCGGCGGGCTTCGCTGGGGCGGTGGTGCTCTTATTCTTGTCCATAACTCTCTTAGCGACCACACTGTGGGCAGAGTATACATGATTCTCAAACTGCTTATACATTCCAAATGTTGCAGTGCATACGGTACATTTGTATGAGAGGTGTGCCGGTTTTAAGGTCTTATTGTGATCTCTGGACACATGGTTCAGGAGTTTCCACTGGTATACCCTACCGCACACGGGACATCGGCCAGCATCTTTGCCTTTATTAGCCGCTTCCTGCATGGAACTGGTTACCAATCCGTGAGCACCCAACAAGTGCCTCTCGAGGCCCTGATCTGTAAAGAACCTATATTGACACTTCTGGCAATTCAGTGGTGGTCTATTGTATATCATTTTAGGATGAATTTTCACTTTGTGTATCCATTGCATATGATTTCTCAATTGTTCCAAATCTTTGATGTAACCATCACAAATTTCACAGATAACAAATGAAGCTTTTGAGTTTTGTGGAATTTGAGATGAGGATGGTTGTGGAGCTCTAGGAAGCGGAGTTATTGATATCTTCGGAGTAGCTGATGTATGGTTTCCAACCTGATTATTCTGCATGATAGGATAATTACTAATAGAGGTTCCGGAAGGATTGTTATGCATAATCATTACTCCGCTGCGTAATATTGGCACGCCAGAGACAGGTGGCCGTACAGGATTACCCATAGGGGGGCGGCCTCGAGGTCGTCCCAGAGCTGGCATGGTACCTGCAATGTTAACATTAACTGGATGCTGAGGTCTACCAATATTGTTAATGCCAACTTGAGACCTACTGAAATTCTGTTGATAAGGTCCCGCCATGTTATTACGAGGTCTGTTTAACTTTGGTATCTTTGCTGGAGGTTCCCATTCTAGTGGAGGTGCTAAGTTAAATTCGGGCTTGAATTTCTTTGCACATGAAATGTGATGTCTTGCTAGTTTAGTCTTACTGTTATCTTCAAAGTGGCAATTGGGACATTGCTGGTATGCCGGTGCCCTTTCAAGCCTTCCTCGGATATTGTGTTCAGCCTCCATGTGAAATAATATATCATGTGGACTACGAATCTCAAATGGACATGTGTTACATTTATAAATATTATTCCGCATATGAGGTGCTTCTAAATGATGGGCCATTATAAGCATAGATTCTGTCTTAAAACTACAAAATTCACATTTCTTTTGTTGGAGTGCATATGGAGCATTTGTCTTCTTACTGAATTCTAAATTCTGAGTAAGGGATACAATTGCAGACTCGGTGGCTTTAGTGCTACGTCCAGATTTCTTTTCTTTATACAATTTTCTATTTTGTTGCTTTAGTAGATCGCTTTGAACATATTCTTGAACAAGATTAAGGCCAATATTAATAAAAAACTGTCCAAGAGAGCAATCAAAATAACTGTCACCTTTACCCATGAGCCCTTTTGATATTATACTAATAGGATCCTTCATCTCTGCATCATCTTTTTCTTTAATGACAACTGTATCATCATCAGAAAGAGCATCTTCATCAGATTCACTCGAAGATTCACCATCCCAAGAATCATCATCGTCTGCATTTGGTCTCCTTCGTTTTTTCTTATCTTGCTTCTTTTCCTTCGGTACCTCTTCAACCTCCTTCTTACCATCCTTGTCACTTTCACCTTCCTCATCAGTTTCGGACTTAACATGTTTAACTCTGTCTTTTTTCTCTGTATTTTCTTTTTGCATTTTCTCTTGATCTTCTTTCAACTTAACTTCATCCAACTGTTTTCCTAACTTATCAACAAATTCTCTGAATGGTTTAACTGAAGGCTTCTCATACACATAAGGGACTATAAATGAAGGTGCTTCAACTACAAACATATCATCGGTCAATGAAGGCAAAATATTGGGTTGAGGCACCGTGGCGGCATTATGTTTTGACGTGGCACTCGACCTGCTACTCAGTGGAGTGATTGTGGTGCCTCGTGCTGCTATACTTTGACATAAATTATGTGCATCAAAATTACTAGTAGATGATTTGTTTTGTACTGGTATTGTATTTTTGGCAGACATTATGGAGTTTGTATCTATAATCACTACAGTTGCTTCTTTATTTTCACCTTCATTTGATTTACTCTGTTTTGAAGTGAGGTCAGATAAACTTTTAGTATCACTTATAAGTATTGGCTTGGTCTTCTGTGCTTGATTGAGGGGATCCTCGGCAGAGACCTCCTCAATGTCTGACTCATCACCCCCATTTTCTACAGCTTCTTCATCTTTCTTCTTTTCTTCCTCCCTATCTTTAGTGCTTTGCTGGGATTCTTCTGAACTGTCATTGGAGTCTGTACTAGAACTTGATGATTCATCATCATTAGTCACTGCACAATCTTCTTCATCACTAGTAATTTCATGAACTTCAGGGCTTGGTGACCCACCGTTGTGGCTCTGAGGTTCAATCTCATTATCAGATTCACTACTATCATCCTTTGGTTGACTGCCTTGTGATGTATCATCATCTCCCTCAGTGCGATCATCTGTGAAACCAAATACAATCATGTTCATTTTCAAGCTAATCACGTTCTCAGGAAGATAGCACAATAGTTTTATTCACAATTATTGTTTCGAAAGATACATGGCAAATGCAACACATACACTAATATCAGGCACTTATAAACTATAAAGGTTTACCGCCGGTATCACCGATTTCATTATAGGATGTTAAAGACGTTAACTCCTGCCCTAAAATAAGAATTGAACAAGTAGGGCTTAACCTAAAACTGTTGTTAGTTAAGTGTTGACCATTAATTGAAGTGAAATTAAAACTTAGAAACAAATTTTTATTTCACTAAATACTGACATTAAATCATGTGAAGTATGAACCGCCA
>DWTW01002693.1:0-10723 GCA_018246275.1 Papilio slateri
TAGTTAATATTTTTGAGATGATTTTTATCTTGTTACGCCAAAAAAGTATAACTTCTAACGCGAGTACGTTAGTACACACACACTTTTTTATGACACCGCCATCTAGCTACCTTTTAACTTATTTTCGAAATGGTTCATTGCGCCAGCCTTATGCGCAATGACCCGGAGATTTATCTGGAAATTGACTTATTAATTATGGTCCAATTTCGACCATTGGGCAATTACTAGTAACCTGTTAAATCATCAAAGTGTACTCACCACAACCAATAGGATTTCTTTTTGATTGCACTTCCTCCGAGACCGAACATCGGGCGCCCAGTGACCGCCGCCAATTCAATTGTGACAGTTATTGTTACAGATAACATCACCCTGGTGATCTTGATAGAATAGATTATACAGAGGATGATTTCTTTTTAACTGGCAAATATTTTTTTAAATCTAAAAACCTAATGTGTGTTAACTGATCACTCTAACCCATAAACATCCGTAATGATCAGAAGAGTTACGCATTTTTTGTCAAGCTCTTTGTAGAAAAGTGGAGAGGTAGGAATAAGGAAAAGAACAGACGAAGTAAAATGACAATTTGAAAGGTCTGTTTATGTCGCCGAAGTAGATGGCAGTTTTGTTGGATATATTCGATAGGTGTATCGTTGAACAGGTATGAATGAGGTAGGAAAGACGAAGGCGTAATGGACAGATCCCTTTCTTACTGTAGCAATATATATTGTAATGTAAACCTTGCGTCACTTTTAGCTACATAATGAGGGTCTCATATCCTTAGAGAGAAAGAGTCCAGTATTATTTTACTTAAAAATCTGGATAATAAAGTTAAATTTAATATAACATTGAAATGAATAGAAATTGGTAAAATATAACTGTACTCAAAGTCAATGGTCTATTTGGAAGAGAAATCGATCAGGTTTTATAATAGCCTAGCCCTAAAACAATCATCATAGACCATGTTTATAAACTTTCCCTATTGTGAAATAGGTAGCGATGTTTTATAAAGTGTCTATGCGTCTCGCGAGCCCACACTTCCGACAAGAATAGAAGACACAGGTACGATTATTTTACTACAATTCTATGCTAGGTTTTACCGCAGCTTCACTCGCGTTTATATCCTTATGTCAGTTTTTATCGAGATGAAAGATACCCTATGTCCTTTTATATACCTCAGACAATGTGTGTGCTAAATTTCATCATAATCGATCGAGTCGTTAAGTCGTGAAAGCGACACAAACTTACAAATCGCATTTAGAATGCTAGTTAAGATTCTTTATAGACATAGCCCTTCGAGGTTATTGCAAACTTGAAGGTCTATATCACTTGCTGACTGATGTCGTCATCATTTTTAGCTCTTACCTTACTTAATTTTATCTCTCTGGATTTTTTTCCGTCGTTTGATTCTTCAAAAGATACTTTTATTTGATCATATGCAAAAGATGTATTTTAGAGAGTGAGGTTTCCTTTTTAAACTCCTTTTTGATGCCGTCATACTGGGAACATCTCTGCAACTATATCTCGATACCTTAATATAAACCACTTGTTCATTTCATTCCTACTTTCGTCTTTTTCTATTAAATTTACAATATATCTAACCAATCATTTGTTGAGGAGGGGTGCTAGTTTGATTCCAAAACCTATATCATGCGCTAGTGTCTTACAATGCTGGACTTTTGTAAAACATAAAATAGCCTTTAAGAATGTGCATATTATCAAAACTAACTATTGTAACGAGAATTTAAATTCCATTTACATTATTCATTGAATGTATTTTAATGATCATTGAATGAAAATAATAATAATGTATCCTTTAATAACAATTAATCTTAGTAACAAAATAATTATGTACTGCTTCAAAACTCCTTGTTTCGTATTTTCAGAGACACCATCATTTGACATGCGTCCAAAATGTACATAGGCCAGTGGATTTTCGCTTCCATTTTCATCTGCGTCCTAGCAACCGGCCACGAAGGTGAGAAATGCGAAAAGATCAAAATCGGCTCGGAGTTCTACAAACGACAGCTGGTCGCGACGATAGATGGCTACCCGACCGGACTAGTGATGGACCCGAGGACTGAAAATATGTTTTTCTTGCTACACAAAAGGAATTATACCAGAGGAATACATATATTGAGATACGGAGCCCTAGGCGTACAAGAACTACCCATCTCTGATGACTTAACCGGACAATGCGTCGGTATTGACGTTACTAACAATATTATTTACATCGGGACTAACCAAGGTATTACGACGTACAACAGAGATAAAAATCAAATAACTTCCGAAAGACCTATAGGCGATGATGATGTAAGAAATATATTTTTCGATAAACGAGACAATCTCATGTATATAACGACGGGACCTCAACATGAAATCTTCAAATTCATAAACGGTTCAGCGGCCGTCAAGAGATATGAAAAAGTACCTAGAGCATACAATTTCATACTGGACGCAAAAGGGAATACTTTCTACGAGTACGTCGATGGTAGATTATATTTTTTCTCTGTGGATTTATTCGAACCGATCCAGTACAAAGGTTTCACTAGAGAGTTGAAGTATATTTTGCAAATGAACAATTTCGACGAGGCTATACTGGCTGTTAAAGGATCACTTTACCGTCTCACTACGAGCAGTATTTTTCCGATCAAGATCGGACAATTGGGAATCAAAATAACCGCGATGTTCTTCGATACAAAGAACAATATTATTATTGGAACGAAGGGAAAGATCTATAGATATAAGCCGGTAGATAAAAACGACCCTTGCCCACCCGATGATTATTTCATGTCAAGCATTTAGATAATTGTATTTGATTGAAATAATCTTTGAAGGTGATATAATTTTTAATTTGGAATTGTTCTTTTATTTTCCTATGATAATCTTCTAGATATTCTTTCCTTTTGACTTTCCAGAAACTACCATGCTGCAGATTTCTACACATTTGAGGACTAAAAAGTAAACCGACAGGTTTTTAGGCTTTAATAGTGGGCGTTACCAAACCATTCTAAATATTTATTTATTTATTAAACCGAAATATAACACCGTACAGAAATAATAATAATTTTACATAATTAAACATAAAAATAAATCCTTAATTTTTATTTCGAGTCGGTGTCAGTCTAGGTACGTCTGTAACTATGTAGTTAAACGTGAGATGTCTATTTTAGTGCATTTAGGTCGTTAAATAGGTATTTTCATATAAAAGTTCATTTGTAAAACGGTTTTCTTTAGGCATTCTCATATATTTGTATTTTATTGAAACCGACTCCAACAATAAAAATTAAGGATTTATTTTTGTTTAATTGTGTAAAATTATTATTATTTCTAATTGCGTCAAATCATTCTTATATTTAATTGCCTGGAAGTATTCTTATTTCTAATTGCGTAAAATTATTTTTAGCTTTTTAGTGCATTTTTGTTTTTGTTAAAAATTTTGTTTATGCAACATAGATTTGTCTTGTTATCATTCATCCTTTCAACATGCCCAAATATGTACATAAAATGTAAGAACCACTTATAAGGTCGTCAAATATGAAGTCAGTCTCGTCGTTTAAATAGCATTGTTTTGATAATAAATAGTCCGAAAAAAATAGACCTTTTTATACTATCATCAACCCAGTAATTTCACTGGCCCTGACGCGTGCATTCTTCTGATTGGCAAGCTATACATATATATATGTAGGTCACGCGGTGGCAGCCACAACCTTACAAAAAATGTATGTCCTTTTAGGGCCATCAGAAGTAGAAGTATTTAGCACCTGAGTGCAGCTTCACACGTAAGCAGCCTTATATTTAAATTCTGAATACCGGCAAAGGGAAAATTGTTATTTTTCTTTCACATTATTCTTGTTTTCTGCTGACCATTTATTTATGATATCCGGTTATTTGTTTTAAGAATAACTCCAAGCGCTCAAGGCATTAGTTCATTCATTGTAAATTAGTTAATTGCGTACTTTACTCGATGAGACAATGCAACAATTAAAAATATGAATTCACAGTACCTGCCGGCTAAGTTACAATGCATTCGTAAAAGTCATTGCCTATATTGTAATTGTATATTTGTCCTCGATGCAAGGCTTAAGCAAGATTTTTTTTTCTTCCTGCCCTTTACCCATTTTACTTGGGGTCGGCACAGTACGACCGAAGTCCATACTGTAATACGGTTTTGGCTATAGTCTTTTACGGCCGTCCGCCTGCCTGGCCCCCCAGGAATTTACATGAAATTTTAGTACATTATCGTAATAATTTACTAATATTTCTTTTAACCATGTCCAACCAAATTTAAAACTTGGTTGGACATGGTTCACGACAGGCTTGAAAAATCCGCAATCCAAATAACATTTGTTAATTTGGCATCAAACATCGCACAAATTTTACCAGCTAGGCCGACCGTACCCGGCGGAAAATGTTTTTAACGAGAACAAATACCTGAATTGCGTGTTGTGTTTCTTATCATATTTGGAACAAAATCAACTCGGTAAAAGTCAGATAGCATTTATTATTTTCATCTACCCCACAGAGATTAATTCTTTTAGCAGTCTGATCCATGGCCGCAGTGACGTAGCTTTTACCCGCAATAATCTGAATAAAATAAGCCTGATCAATCCCGATAAATCATCATATTTTCATCCGATGGACCCAATTTTTGTAACGAAGACAAAAAAAATAAAATGCGGCTTAAGAAAAAAATAGTTTATTGTTGACCTTATTATTATGACTGTTTGCTGAAGTAACCTTAAATACTCACGAGTCTAACTATATTATACATTGATAGTGATAGTTTCTTTGATAGGGAGGATACAGCAATAGTTACATTGAGAACCACACTATCTGAAATCGCACGGGTGAAAATTATGTCGACAGGTTTACGAGTCGTATAATCTATTCATTACAAATGACGACATTTTCTTTCACGCAATGCATACTTAAGTCTAATAGTAAAGGTGGTTTTCAGTCTTTTTATATAAATAATCTAAAAAAATGACTAGTACAATTAAAATCACAATTTTTAATTAAAAATTTATACTAAATTTTTTAGTATTGAAGAAGTCCATTAAATCACTGATCGCATGATACATTTTCAAGGGGAACAACTAAATAGAAAACATTTCTATCAAGAAACACTTTCAAATTAGTTACTTCCCTTGGAAATCAGAGCTAAACACTGCAATGCCCACACCCATCATTCATGCATTTCGATTGCGGGTACAATAGACTATAACATCCTAGACTAGATCAACAATCAAGTTGATCTGTCCAACTGTTGTTGTAAAATGTACTAAAGTTTATTCCACAATAATTTGTAGCAACACAACATCACAGACAGGCACACCGTCATCCTGTGGTAAGTAACACTGTGTTCAGCCGACTGTGGTGTCAACATCATACAAGTAAATATTGTATGCATATTAGGCAGGCTTCAGTAGGTATCACATTATTAGAATTTAACTAAGATAAATAATCATTGTTGTAATAAAAATAATCCTTAGTAAATAACATATTAACATTATTTAGTACTTGTTGCCACTTAGAAAGCCCAGTTGAAATATATTAATATTACTATTAAGATTTCATTTTATTAAAAACTTAAATAGTTCTGTAGGGCAAATAAATAAGATTAGACCTTACCGGCTTTTAATCACCATAATTTACAGATGAAATTCATAAAACTAGACTAATTGGAATGGTCCATTTAAATAAAAACAGCCTCGGTAACATCAGTGGCAAATGCATTTACATCAGTAAATGCATTTGCCACAGAGGCTGTTTTCAATGATTTTTATGTGTGTAAACAAACCCATGCCCCCAAAATTCGCCATTTAACAAATTTGCTTACATCACATAATAATTTAAAATAATTTCCTGTATCACTTTTATAGCATAATGATGACAATTAAAACTCTTAAGTTAAAACTAATTTGATAAATATCAAAACAGATAGAAAATCAAAAGATTGTCAGAATCTACTTCTCCGTTCAGAGAATGCTGTAAATATATGGAAATAAAAATTTATCTAAGAATCTCTACACTTAAACCTCTTATAGCAATCTTAAGTTTTGTTATCTCTGATTTATATTAATATGGATAATATTGCTTTCTGTGACACCAACATTAACTAACTATAAAACAATACCTACAGTGGTCACTCAGTAAAATGCTGTCTCATTTGCCTTATTTTTTAACAAATAAAAGAGAAATTATTATATTAATAAAAACATTATGGAAAAATAAGACTTAGTAAATCAGAATTGTACTTTTTAAAACAATGGCAATATTTAAACTACTCATAATAAAAAGGGTTTACCTATTGTTATGGTATAAAATTAAGTCTTACTTACAATATTTTTATGAAAACTATACTTGAAGTTGGCAATCTTATTTTCACTAGATTAAGACACAATTTGAGATCAGTGTTGCAATAGTTTGCTACTTTTTAATATAATGTAAAGATTTTAATTTTGACCGGTAGCTTATAAACTATGCAATACATTACTACCGTCTTTCACCATGAGGTGATAAGTTGGGGTAAATATCTATCTATATTACATTTGGAACTGAATATTGCAGGGTACATGGCTTAACAATTAAAGGTTTTAAAGATATTGGCTTAACTTGGGTATCGACATGGCTAACTCTAAGATGTCTGGAAAGATCGCTCGTGCGGAAAAAGCCCCTTGAACAATATTGGCAGATGTATGGGGTGTGGTTGGTGTGCTGTTTTAACAGATGGAATTCTAGCATGGTTGCAGTGGGAAAAGTTTTAGTGCATTCTCCTAAGGAACACCTGTACTTTTCAGCATTTTCATGCTTGAACATGATATGATGAGCGAGGCTCCGCTTTACTCCAAATGCTGCATTACACAATCCACACGTGAAAGGTTTTTCACCTGTGTGCTTACGCATATGAACCTCTAGGTTGGAGAATGTCTTCAGGCAAATATTGCACTCTCCCGATTTCTCTGAATGTACGCGTCGAATGTGTGTCTGCAAGTTGCCTTTCATTGAGAAGGCCATGCCACAGAAACTACAAATATTCTGCTTTTCATTTGTATGTAAGCTCAAGTGAGCCTTCAGAGCGGTCTTTGATTTCATACACTTACTACACAAATGGCAGCTGAAGTTCCTCTCATCGCTGTGCACACTCTGGTGTTTCCGGACAAGATTTTTATCACCAAATTTCTTGTCACATATTGGACAAGAATAGGGTTTTTCACCCGTGTGTGTTCTCTTGTGTCGAATTAAAGATGCCGCCTGCCGGAACCGTTGCGAGCAAAAAGGACAGACATATGGTCTCTCATCGGAGTGGACTCTCATGTGAGTTATGATATCGTTTTTTCTAAAAAAGCTGTTGCCGCATGTTTCACAAGTAAATTTTCTTTCACGCTGACAATGGTAGGTATCGATGTGTCGTTTCATTAAACCCTTCGTACGAAACTTGGCGTCACAAAACGAACAATCGAATGGTTTCTCACCTGTGTGGATGCGCATATGATTTTGCATTGCCGATGGGCTAGGTACAAGAAGGCCACAAATAACACACTGTATCGATGGGGCTTTAGTTCTTCGCACTTTCTTTTTACAAAAGTTCTTGCGTTCTTTTCTTTTACCTTTCTTTTTTTCAACATTCTGAAAATGTTCAGAAACTGCATCTGATAAATCATAATCGTCTTGATCGAGTTCGTTTTTAACGTTTTCTAATTTAAGCTCTACTTCAATTTTTGGTTGTATTTCGCAGAAAAAATCAGTGGATAAGGACCGTAATGTTTTGTCCGACGCTTCACATTTTTGCACAAACTGGTAGGATATGGCAAGCTCAGTAACACAATTAGAACATATCCTGGTCGGCAAACCATCTTCTTCACTAATGTTTATATTGACGCAGCGCATTATTTTAGTATTGTATTGAATATCATTTTCTTTACTAAATACAGAAATGGTTGCGGATTTATCTAAACACACTCTACACAAGTTGTTATCCATACTAACGTGAATTTCTAGTCTTAACCACTTTTATTTGTGTCCAAATTTTCTCACATGAATACATTCAAAAGTAATCGATCATATTGTATTTGTAAAAATATTCAATAATTAACAAAACCGCCATAATTTCAATAATAAAACTAAACGTTTGTGGTAATGTTTCGTTAAGGTGTTGGATACAAGGATTTTGGCCAATGCAAGCAATCGTAATAAAAAAGATAAATTAGAAATATACATCTATACTCACGCCCTTAAATCGGTGGTGTAGGCAGCGATTACGAATTTCCAGTTAGCCCGATCCTGGCACACCTCTTTCGCCTCTTCTACATTCGTACATTTACGCATTCATGCTCCTTAATACCGCCCTTCTTTAGTATGTCACCAATCTAGTCGATATATGTTCGCCTAGGGCGACCCCTACCAACACTCTACAACCACTTCTTCCACTCACTTTCGCAATATAAATTTCTCTTGGCAATTTCCTTTTATTCATCGTCTCAATATTCCCGAACCATCGAAGCATACCTTTTTAAATTTTAGTCACAACGTCCTCTTTTAAACCACACTTTTCCCTTATAACGCTATTTCTCATCATATCATTCAGTGTTACACCTAGCATACTACTTAGAGACCACATCTCAACTGCATTAATTTTACTGGCATGCTTTACCTGCCATACCCAACTCTCACTCCCATATATTAAGGTGGGAACCAATACGGTATTGTGTAGTGTCAAACGTGCCTACTCCTATATAGACACACTTTGGCACCTCACTACGATGCCTATATTGCCTAATTCATTTTATTTCCCGCATTCATTGTTCGTTCTATATTTTTATTTTACCTACCATACCAAACTCATCCACACAAGACATTTAACTAGTAACTCATCCATTCTTAATCCACATTCAGCGTCTTTCACAGATTTCAAACAGTCGTCCATAAACAGATTGAACATTTATTGATGCTAAACAAGTCTGATTAGGTCCCGTTGATTCTAAAAAAAGCAGTAAAATCTCTATAAGAAGACTTTAACGCCAGATCACTCAATCCGTATGCAGTCAATGTTGACCACAGATTTCGTACTTTATCATAAGTCTTTGAAAGCACAGAAAATTTTGTTTTTTTTGCTAACAACTTCTCTGTGATCATACGCAAAGAAAGACCTGATCCGTGCATCCCATCTCTTTCCTAAAGGTTTGTGCATCCCATATTCTAGCTTCTATTTCATTCATGACTCTTACAATCAACACCTTACCATAAAACTTGCCCACAATGCTGCGAAGGTCGTAATTTCTTGTCTTCGATAATGTTTACAAGCCTGTGAACCTTTTCTCATATAGAGGGATGATAAAAACCTTACACAAATCACTTGGTACTCGACCACGCCATTTTTTTGTATGAGAAACATCTATTTGTAGTGATTTAGCAGTAAAAACGAGCATTTCAAAAATCTAACATGACGCTCTTATGACATGACGCTCCCTCTACCCCATTCCTATCGAGGTGACGATCTTCTCTGTGCATACTTCGTTGCTTCTCTGTATGAGTCGCTTACTATTTTCTAAGACGGACAACTTTTTTTTGTAATTTTAAGTCTGTTGTTCTGTAAGAGGATAATTACAAAAATAAGAGTGGCGATTCCGTCACCGGGGTCCGACTTATCGCCTTTGCTGTTCAATACGAGCAATGATATATATTGTTTAGGAAATGCTCGACGACTGGCGACGATTGGTCAGTTTCCGGCAGTTTATTACCAAGTACGAGGAGCATTTACAAAGTCATTCACATAGAAGTTTGTATCGTTAAAAAGTACTATAAATACAGCCTATTCAAACTAGAAGGCGCCTATTCATACTAGAATGCGCCTATTCATACTAGAATGCGCCTATTCATACTAGAATGCGCCTATTCATACTAGAAGGCGCCTATTCAAACTAGGAGGCGCCTATTCAAACAAGAAGGCGCTAATTCAAGCGAGAAGGCAGATAATATCTCGGTATTTTATAAAATGCACTTTTTGGAGTGTGCCCTTGATTTTCATAATTTAATTGTTCCTCCCTTATCCAGTGTCAGACGTCTAGACGGATGTGTTCCTATTATATTATATTAAAGGTTACGGACCACTTTTCGTGTTGTACGAAGGTTTGCTAGGATATATAATACATATTCTATCAAACCTTCGTTCGAACAATAACATAATTTCTTTGACTTACAGTGGCTTGTTAATAAAGCCTTTTGCGATCTGTCACCTCAAACGCGGGCCAATTGTATATGTCTCCTCAATGCTGTAAGTTATTCTGGCGGTTCGGTTGGCTCATCCTACATAAGCTCACTCTCACCAATATGCCCGTTAGATATTCTAAGACGAAATAAAAAAAAAGAAACTTTGAATTGAATATGATTTATTTTAAAACGTTTGCATATTTTAATATATTGGAAGTTCACTTCATTGTTCTCTATCACAGTCAAGATACACAGTGTTTAAATTATAGAAAAGAAACAAGCGGAGTTCAACAAAACAGTGAAAAAGCAACACGGCGTGGAAACAGTGAACAGTGTTTGGAAACAAAACGAGGAGGTCGAGCGAGCGATCTGGTCATTCGTCCAATGGACCTCGTATTATAAAGATCACGTCGCCGCAACGGAGCGCGTAAACTAACTTCCACGTAACAATTAAATAATATTCAATAAAGTTCACAATCAAAAATATTTTTGATCCAGTCAAAACGGCTTACAG
>DWTW01002694.1:0-10720 GCA_018246275.1 Papilio slateri
ATTAGTTAGATAACAGCAACGGAAACACCCTTAATAATAAGCAATGGAAAACTTTTTATATAAAAAATAGTTAGCAAAACACATCGAGAGTTTATTGTAAAAAGTCATAAAAATCTAGAAGAATTAAAGATGTGCTGTGCTAAAATGGATTACAATAAATGTATAAAATATCAAGCCTTAATTTATTTATACGCACGACAAGGTTTTAAGCAAATTTTAGGTGACGATGAATCCTCACAATAAGACTAAATGCGCCGTTCATTTGCATAACCCTGTGAAATCCTTATAGGTTTACCTCGCTCGCCTATATATTTATAACGAAATACTTTTACGAGCATGCTAATTGATAAATAATTGTTGTATTTTTTGGGAAAATCAATTTTAATAAAAGTATTTATTAAAATTGATTCCCAACACTTACCGCAGTGTTTCAAGACGAAAGTCTTCGTGCAGTGTCTGTTGTCAGTGATTACCTATGATACTGAGACGTGGCTCCTCACTGTGGGCTACATTAGACCGCTCAAGGTCACTCGGAGGGCAATGCTTGGAGTTTATCTGCGAGATCGTATCAGAAACGATGTGATCCGCAGTAAAACCAAAGCAACCGACATTGCCCGAAGAATTGCAAACCTTAAATGGCAATGGGCCGGACACATTGCTCGAAGAACTGATGGCCGATAGGGCTGAAAGTCGCAGAAAAGGTAGGTCTCCCATAAGATGGACCGACGATCTGGTCAAGATTGAGGGAGTCCACTGGATGAGGGCAGCAGGGACCCATCTTTGTGTGGCGACCAATGAGGGAGGCCTACGTCCAGCAGTGACCAAGAGAGAGAGGGAATTACACTGCTTTAAACCAACACTAATTACTACTATTTTTTTTATCATGCGACAGAATTATTATTGAGATACGCCGCAAGGAGCACAATATCCTATAAAAGTTCTGTTCTGGTGACAAGTTCTGTCGGAAAACCTTAGTTGTTTATAAATCTGCACAGTCTAAATACCGTGATATTATGCGTTCGGAAACATTTTTATTCTTCAGAGCTAAGCCTTTCTCAATAAGCTCCGTTAAAAAATCATTTCTCATGTTCCTGATCATAATTAAATAAATAGTTTATAAATTCATATAAAGAATAAATTACTTCACTTAAACAAGATAAAAATATATATGTCTTTAATTTATATGCTACGAGTGGAATATACTCTGTGTGCAATAAACCCGTTTCATTGATATAAAGAATAAAATGAACAAATATACACATAACGACACAAGCTGATATTTTATCTTATACCTTATAAACGAGATGCTAAGGTTGTCAAAATGTGTACGTACCAATTTTAAAATTAATATATTAAAATTATTCTTTCTATTCATCCCTTCCCCGTTAAATTCTCTTCTCCTTTCCATCCTTTCCTTATTAGAAAAGAATAGGAAGGAAAAAAGGACTAGTATTTAGGCCTCCGGCACCTCACTCAGACGAAACGCAGAGAGACTTGTACTTCACACCCGTCTTCTGTGGGGTCGTGTGTATTTTACCGGTCGAGCCAGCCCATTCGTGCAACAGATGTTATTGTTGTGGGCTCTACCACTGTTACTATTATTGAATGAGTCCGCTATACATGCTGAGTTGTTAAGAATCCTGCTCAAGTCCTTACTGGCTATGGCGTCTGTAATGATATATATTTTAAAATTATTGACAAAAACACATCATCACTTTAGACGGCAAAACACTTCTTTACCCAGATTTCCGTTGGTCCAAACTAGTTTTACTGACAGTGATTCATTAAAAAAAATTGTATTACACGTGAACAAAACATGAGACCTGTCTTATGACGTCACAATAGCATTAACTCGTACCACGCGGGAACATAAGACGTAGACAATTGAGAGCTTTCGCAATCGGGAGACATTTTGTTATTAATTATTATTTAATTGCATATTTAAATTTATATATTATTTTTCCCTTATTTAAATATAGTCAGGGGGACGGGTATTCTACTGAAGCATTATTAATAGTGACAGACTTTTCTGGTTTTCATAATTATATTAAGTAAAACCAAACGCTTTTAATACAGCATACTACAAATAAAGAAAAACACTGGCAGTTATTGAAGTGTGACAACCCTTAATTTAACAGTTCATATAGAAACAAGTTTGAACGGAAAGCTCGCGAGAGCTTCCAATATGAAGAAATTGTACGATCCGGAAATCGTCGAGAAGTTGTTCAAACTTATAAAAGTACTTATTATTTGCATAATGACGAGAGTGCACGAGCAATCGAGGAATGTCTAGACTTAATTTAGAAGCAAATTTTATTCTTTTAGATTATTTGCAAAATGTCAAATAAATGCCTTTCACACATACAATTGAATGAGCTTCTACTATCAAAGAGATAGGATAGCGTATAATATATACGGTATCTTTAATTAAATTAATACGGAAAATGTAACCTGAAAATTTATTAACACAATTCAGACGGCGCCGTAATTGCTTGCAGCTGACACGAGTCTCTCCCTCATTGGCAATCTAAGGGGAACTTACGTGAAATAGATGAATAAACAAGATGACATTTTTATTAAGCTAAAATGTATATTTTCGTATAATCAATGAAATTAATCGTTTTATTTTCGTTTAAAAATTTCGTGGGTCTCAACAAAAAAGAGGCAAAAACTCACAATTTTTTTTTACATTTTAAAAAACCAACATTACAACATTACAATAAAAGTAAAATAGGTACACAGACATATTTCAATCCCTTGCCGTTATTTAAAATGAAAAATACCCTCAATAAGGGTTTTAATTTGTTAAACATAAACTCAGGTCGAAGCCCCGATAGAAGGATTATATCATCTTGATATTAGTCTAGACATGATAAGGACACTTGTCTGTGCTTTTAAACGAGCAGTGTGTGGTAAAGCACAGACTGTTCATGTACAACTGTGAGAAGCGTGTTGTATCTATTGAACTAATAATTACCAACTCTCAAGAAGCATCCCTCACTATTAAAAAGGAAAGGCAGACATTGCAGATATAACTCTCACTTCTTTCATATTATTATTTCTATTTTTTCCAGTTAGCTATCATATATCTATCGATATTACAAACAACGTTTTATTACTGTTCTTCACAAATACTATACTTGTAACAGATTATTTATTCAACATAGAAATAAATTATCTGAATGTAAAAATCACACGTTAAGTATGTGGCGGGCTTAAATCGTTTTTTCAACAATTCCTCGCTCCAATGGATTCCCCCCTACACCAATTTTCAGCGGACTGCCGCCAGCGAATTGAATATGAATTCCTTCGAGATTCCCAACCCTGCCTGTACGTTATATAATGCTTATACTACGTACACATGGAAATTTACAAGAAGGTTAGATAGCTTTTATAGTTGTAAATATACTCAGTGAATTATATGAAATTTTTTCTATCCTTCCAATTCCCTCTCTTCCTTTCATTTTTCTTATACGCCCCCCCCCCTTACAAATAAAATATAATAAATATAGTAATCCAGAGGGGTAGGCAGGATGGGGTAGGATAGGCTTTAGGATAGGCTTAAGGATTTCCATTTGGCACGGTCCTGGCACACCTCTTCCGCTCTTCAACGTCACCCATATATACTTGTCGGTTATGGGTATTCCTTATATCGCCTTTCTTTTGTATGTCACTAATCTGGTCTATTTAAGTTCGTCTATGACGTCCCTTACCAACACTACCCACTTTTACAAGTTAAATTTGTCTTGTCACTGTCCCTTCATTCATCCTTATAACATAGCTGTATCACCGAAGCACACTTTTTTTAGTTCTAGTTACAACGTTTTCTTTTACACTCCTCCTTACTCTCCCACTTCTCTTCTAGAATACTAGCTAGCAATGGTTACTTAAAATTATAATACTTTATTCTGTATTACAATTTCTATCAATATTGCCAGGGTTCCCCTCCAGTAAGCTTCGTCTATATCGCGAGGGACCAGATTAAAATAACATAGCAGAATTTACGATGCCACGTTAAGTGTCCGAATGTTCTTTTTCCTCCTTATACTATAAAAATCAATGTCACTGCAAGCAAACTAAGGTGTGTATCGATTAGCGTAATGCATACCTTCCATTTGGGAGCACAATAACGCGTGGGCCCTTTGTTATTTCTGACGGACGAGTCTTCACTTGGACAAATGCACGTCGCCTTTTTAGCAGAGCCGGCGTGTCAGCTGACTAATACTTACGTTTGTTATTACTTTACTTAAATTATTTTAAAATATTTGGACCTTAATCCAATAGACGTCTCAGGACTTGTAACTTGATTTCATTAAGTCATAGTATATTGTAAATGATTTCCTAATATTGTCTGATAAATTAACTTTGGATAAATTTCCGATTTGAGTTTTAATTGTTAAGGTATCGGTAAAAAGTTGTTATAGTAATGTATGACACGACAATAACAACTTTTTAACCGTTTGTCACTATGTCATACATTACCATGAAAACCGATGATACGCGAAATCAAGCAATAAAAATTTATAGCGAGAAAAATGAGAAACGAATGCGTTCGAAGCCGAGGGCGACATCTAGTTATCATATAATACCACTAAGATGGCCTCTCGACAAAGGTAATAAGTAACCTTTGTCACTGAGTAACAAGAGAGGCCATCCTGCTAGAATATTGCCACCATCTATTTTTGCCATACGTGCAGAGTCAATAGTATGGTGGTAACAGTAATAAACCCAGACAGAAATTAGATCGAAAATGTTAAACTTCACCCTCTCCATCATATACTGAGTCTATAAAGTGTTTTATAGATGCACTATCATATATCACTGTATATATACTAAGGGTATGAACACACTAGTCCCCTGTGTTCTGACGGAATGTCGCCGGACTTCAGAACACAAGCGGCTTTGTACCCGATGACTAATTGCGTCCAAACACTCATTGACAACGAATGTTAAATAATAATGACCCGTACAGTGATATGAAATACAGTCCGTTGTTGCTTGGCTTCGACTAATAACAATGTAGATCTTTGGAAATAGCCACCAATTGTTCCGATACGATAGCAATTCATAATGCCAGAATTAGTGATGTGAAATCTATCGATGCTAGAAATTAAGTGTAACTTTTTCAACTCGATCAAAAACTGAGTTTATTCGCATACAAAGTAATTAATATTCGAAAAGTAGTTATTTAGTTTCGACAAAGAGCGGTTCTGCTTCGAGTTACTAATTACGTCCGAGCCGTCATTCAGTGTCGACTTGAAATGTAGCAAATAGTGATGTGAAACAGTTTTTTTTTTATACTAATTCAAAACAAATCTGACTAGATATTTTACATTTTTGTTTTTGAGATTTTGTTTTTTTTTTTTGAAATTTTAAAACTTAGACATGTATGAATTCCTTCGCGGTATCATTTAATGTTAAGTTTGCATTATATGTTATCTTTTTAAGGCCCAATACCCCTTCTCTTACCGTCACCTCCTCATCATCTTTTCCTCATCTGCTGATCTTCACTTTTCTGCACAAAGCCTGGTAACGTATCTGTAACTTAGTCTTTTGGATGTCTATGGGTAGTCGCTTAACTTATCAGGTGAACCAAACAAGCGGTTCATCTGATATAAGGAGTTGCTTATTGCAGCTTGACCACATTCCCACCTGATGTTTAGTATCGATGTGATCGAAAAATACGCACTATTTTATCAAATATGGCAGCAGTACTTCATACACAAACCTGTGCTGGATATTTATTTAATTGTTAGTAATTAAATCCCTAAAATATTGATCGCTTAGGACAATAATTTATTGTATTTCTAGTAACTTTCAGCGGTATAATTATATGAATTAATTGACTGTATGTGTTGCAATTGACCCCAATTGGCCCCACTGGATAACTGATCGAGTGAACTATGAATTATTGTGTTATTCTACTGAGCCAAGCTGGTTGTACAGTAACAGCACTGGTCCGCCGCTACGGCCTCGTTAGCGGATCTCATCTGGCCGAGGTCGAGTAATAAGCTGTGGGTCCAGTTGTGTAGGATTTCCACACGTACTGTCTATAGGAGACTTTCCTGGTATATTTTTTTGAGAATTGGGAAGCGAGACCTTCCTTCGTCAGTCGGGACGCAAAACACTTCCACTTCACGACCTTCTTCTGTGAGGTCATAGTATTTCAATGGTCGAGCCTATTCAACAGCTGTTGTGGGCTCTACCACTCTTGTTGTATATTTATGATTTATAAATATAATATTGGTAACCCTGCCTTAGTATTACAGCACGTTCATCCTGAAGATGCTCGGGGACTTCTTTACCCGTCTTGGCCCTAAGTAATCTGATTACCTATTCCAGGAACAATAACGATCGTTTAGATATACCGTTATCAAGACGGGCAGACTAGTTATGTACTGTAACTAACAGATCGTCTAAAACGTGACAAGGAATAACATTTATATTGCCTATATGAGGTTCGAGGAGATTTTTTTTTAATTTTATGACTAATAACCAAAAGTTAGTTGTACCCTTATAGCGGTTATGCAGACCAGACTTCCCGGAAGTCAAATTAGCTTAGCCATATTATATTTGCTTGCAACAGCTGTCGCTTATGTTGGTTTTGCCACCATTCTGGCTTTAGATTTAGATTATTATCAGGTCTATTAAATCTTAGTTAAACGATAATAGCAGCCGTTAGGGGTACTGCGTATTCCCTAGGTATTTATCATCATCAATTAATGCATCATTATGGGCATATCATCACTATGCCCATGATGATGCACTAATTATAGCCAGGAGATTTATATAATGCATATATTTCATTAAAGCATTACACAAAGCATTTAATTGTAATACAAAGTTGTATAATTAATTTTGTACTTTCAAAATGTCAAATACAAATACAAGCAAATTATTAACTCAATAAACTACCAAAACAGAACTCTCTCTGTGTAACGAGATAAATCTTTCAAACAACATTGCGAAAGTACAACAAAACATTTGATTTCTATTAAAACTCTAATGTTTTTTATTAATTTCAATGACTGACGTTACGTAGCTTACATTATCCATTGTTACGAATTAATACTTATTTATTGGGACAGAAAATATGCATCGTAATGTTTTGGAGGTAATTCTACTTTCATTTCTTCATAGTAAACATTTATTTTACATATTATTTCCGCGCAAGTTTCAATAAATGGTATGTGGAATTATCTACGATACGACTTAGAGTTGTTATATGAAATATCGTAGGTAGTTCATCCTTCCGGTAGCTCTTCAAGGGTTGAAGACGTTTGTGGGCGGCAGAATCGCTTAACATTAAGTGAACTGATGCTCATCTGACTCTTTTACAAGACTAAAGTATCGTAGGCTATTTTCTTCAATGTTATTAAATTCGATATTATCGATTTCTGCGTATTCATATTCTTTGTGCAAATCTAAAGAAACGTTTCTCTGGAGTAAATAGTTTAATTGTTGTATAAAATATTTTTTGCCTTTCCTTTTTTTTGATTCAAAAAGCACGTAAACCTTACATTCGCACAGAAGGCGTTTTATATAAAAATAAAAGAAGCATCTGATAATAATATCTTTGTTCCCACGGGGATGGTAACATATCATTATACAATAATTCAGATGTTTGTATAAGAAACTGCAGCAATCAGTGGTGAAAGTGGTGAGACAAAAGACAATTACGTAAGCCCGAATCACATGTAGGGACTGTGAGCTGCCTCTCGCTATTGTTTCCAGTAAATTGAGTAAACTTGCGAGATTGTCAGCGTTCCGCCTCCTCGCGCATCCGTTGTCATGCCTCCGTAGAAATTTGTCACAAACAATAAAGAAAAGCTATGTTTATTGCACCTTTGAATTACAATGAAATAAATAACACGCATGAATTTAATTACGGCTCTTCTAAATAATTAATTAAATTAACACACACAATAACACAAATGGATAAGGTACGAAACGAGTATATTAGGCCTGTAAATAACACCAGAGATAAAAAGATTAAGAAGCAATGGGTTAGCATGGTATGGCCATGTTACGAGGAGACGAAAAATGGCATGCGGCAAAGAGTGTTTTAGACGTGAATGTGGTACCCCATGTTGGTATGGGTAGGTCTAAGAAGAGGTGATTCAATTACGTGAAAGGTGACATAATTAAGAAGGGAGTGGCGACTGAAATGGATGATAGGTCGATTTGGAGGACGAAACCTTGCGCCGGCCCACATAAAGCGAGAACAGTGCAGAATATAAGAAATCCTTACATCCACGACTCTGTTTGTAGAGATTGAGACCTGCAAGCTATTTGTGTACGAAATTATTACTACTTCAATTTTAACGTCGTCTTTGAGTGAAAAATGTCACCAATATCGTCAATACATTATTTAGAATGTTCCTAACGACTAAATCTCAAATTTCTAATATATCATTTTTTTATACAAGAAATGAATAACGATTCCCATCCTCTCCTTATTAGAAAGGGATGGAAAGGGGGAAACGAAGAGAATTAGGCCTCCGGCACCTCACTGATAACATAAAACGCAGAATACTTCAACTTCATTCCTGTCTTCTGTGAGGTCGTGGTATTTCACAGGTCGAGCCGGCCCATTCGTGCCACAGATGTTGTTGTTGCGGGCTCTACCACTTTTAATCACATATTTTCTTAAGAATTTAGAAATAAAAAAAATATAACACATCTCTTACTTTAAACCTTTATTACAATGATTATTTATATAAAAGTGATGGGCATTTAATGTCATGATTTTAAAATTAATAATCCTTTTAGGTTTTTTTTCTACACTTTCATTTTTTTAAAATCTGTTTCCTTACATTGACCATCCATTGGATCGCTTGGTTGTTGCCGATGTTTTTTGCTGTAATGGCGTTCCATGTATTTGTCACACCGGAGTTATGTTGTATAAAAGTTCGGTACACGAAAGGGGCGGCGCTTCGTACTCGTATGAAAATAGCATGCCAAATAAATGTCTAGATAGTTTACAAAACATTTATGATCACTGAGTAACAACACCTTTTCTTAATTCGCGGTTTTTATAGTAGAACACGGCAAACTCGGAAGTGGCAATAAGCATCAATATATGCGATAATAACAAGTGTCAAATAGATAAATTAAGGACCAAAAGATTAGCATGGTATGGGCATGTTATGCAGCAGGAATGAATGCAAACGGATCAGGGAGAGTTTAAAATGTGAATGTGGAAGGATATGTAGGTAGGAGTAAAAAAAGATGGATTACGTGAAAGATGATATTATTAAGAACGGAGTGACGACTGAAATGAAGGATGATAGATCGATTTGGAATACAAAAACCTGTTGTGCCGACCCACATAAAGTTGTAAGGTTATAAGAGGAGTATGATGAGGTCACGGATGCGGCACCAGTCGTTTTGTAAACAAGAGGAATAGATATGGAAAAGAAAGATAGGATGATGAAGGGAAAAAGCGTACAAATACACACACCTCTACTTCTTCTCTGTATGATTTAAGATGGCAATACTATAATGATCGTGCTGACCCATTCATAGAACATAATTAGATAAAAAAGAACATAACAAAACAGCCCAAATTCCCATTGAAAGATGTATACAGCGGTATTTTAGTTGCTGGCTAGATTAAGATAAGTTATCAATACGTGTGAACAACCGAGACTAGTGTCGGGGAGCGCGTGTTCAAGTCATTAAAGTACAAACAACAGTATTAATTCGAGTGCGTTGCGCGCGTAGCATTTTTCCCGCCAACACTTTCACCATCCGCGTCGTGTAGCGAGACGATCAAGCTATGGTAAACGCTAATGGTTTGATTGTACCGCAGAAATTATACGTTCTGATATTATGTAGATACTGATACTATATCTTCATATAATATGTGAATAATATGAAACATATATGAGATTGTCTTAAATACATGTTCGGTACTGAACTACGGAGTGATGTATGAAGTTCTTTTTTACTATTGAAGTTGTATCTACGATATATAGATTTATCGACACATTACAGTATACCAAGTGATGAAAACTGATTAAAATTGCACCTGCAAAATGTATATTTTTTGTCATGTCAGCGCTATTTTAACAACGATATGACATAGGACAAATAAAGTAGGTAACGTGCTTCTCTGGTTTATGGGTGGTATGTTTACCCCTTATACCATAAAAATGTCATTTAGGACACATTAAACAATAAGTAAAACTCATACGATGCCGCAAAATGTATGGCATCAAAGAGTGCATACTGTGTGTATACTGCGTGGTTAACTGTACCGAGTAATTACCGTGCGTAATGATTGCCGACCGTGCGTTCATTACCGCGGTGTCTGATCACAGAGCGTACACTTTCATTGAACTATTATTAACTGTTTACAAGCCAGTAACGTTAAAGTTAAGTGAGAACAAAAGTAAAAGGTTGTTTAATTAACATTTTATACTCGTAAAGGTAACGGATGAAGGAATTAATGACTTCTTTTATTCGCTTATGATTACACTAGCTTTTACTCGCGGATTCGCTCGCGTTGATTATAACATCCGAACCAACTGATACTACACTGAATTGAATATTATCTGACCGCCGGTATTTACTTATTGGAACGCCAGGTGGAGTTCCATTCTATTTAAACTCTTCGTGGGACGATCATATATGCCAACATCAAGCACTCCAGAAACAATATGGTTTTGTTTTTTATAAAAAGTCCTATGTCTCTTCTAATAATATAATTCTGATA
>DWTW01002695.1:0-10720 GCA_018246275.1 Papilio slateri
AAATAACATTATAAAAGTAAACGTATATTAATTATCGGTAAAATAAAAAAAGCACAAGAAACGTTAACCAAAAAGGATAAAATTAATACAATGTACATTTATGTATCAATAAAGAATAATACTGACCCAGGAACATAGGTGACGATAATCATTTGATTAAAATACATGTATATACCTATATGTTTGTAAAATATATCAGTCAAGTGTTGTATTTTTCTCGTATCCTTGTGAAACATTTAATCAATCATTCTGTGTTTCTGTACATTTAAATGCTATAACCTAATATTATAAATGCGAATCTGAGTTTGTTTGTTTGTTACGCTCTCACGTGTAAACTACTCAACCGATCATGAAATTTTGCATACACATTGTTAGGGGTACAGAAAATAACATACCTTTTATCCAAAAAACATAGATAATAGAGAATAAAAGGATAGATAAATATAATCGGTTGCCATGGTAATGTATTACACGACAACAACTACTTTTTGACCGTTGTTTATTTTGACATTCACCATTGAAATGCCAAGGAATCAAGTACGCGAAAACAAGTAACAATTATTTTCCAGCGAGGAAAAGAAACGAACGCGCAGGTAACATCTAGTTGTTTTATAATTCTAATTTTAAAATTCAAAACCTTCTCAGCGCTCGCTCCTCGGAATCCGCAGGAGTTGACAATCAGAGTCTGTGGCTTTTCTTTGCAGCGAACAAACGCCGCCGCAAACGTTGTCGCGCATTGTAACGACATTGGATTCAAACTAAAGTCTGGAACGAAATAATATTGTTAACATTAAAAAATAGTAAATCTTCACATAAATGACTACAAAAATGGTGGTCAGGCATTTTTATATTTTACGTCGGTTTTTTTCTAAATCCAACCGTAATTTATAGAAAGGTCTTTCAAAATTCTCCTATCCCAAAAAGATCATAGTACTCTTTAATGTGTTTTTTAGCTGAGTTGAGTCATTGTGTAGCTAGCAAGACAACAGAAGATTTGAACGCAATTTTTACCGACTTCAAGATGTCTGATTAATTGAAATATTTTTACGCTCATTAAGGACAGATGACAATTCAACAATTTCATAACTTTGTAGGACAACGTTATGTTTTAACAGAGATTAATAACTTAATTTTAAGACTAAGAACAAAGCCATGTAGAAAAAAGTTTGCTTTACAAATTACAGATCATGTGTTTATTGAAATACTTGCCTATGAGTTCGATCGGTGCTGCGGGGTTCATTTGTAGAGCATACGCTATGCCCGCGACACCTGTTTCCTTAAATCTGTTATTAGCTATGCGAATTCTCTTCACATTCTTATGAACAAATATAAAACCTCCGAGAGCTTTCATGCCATAATCGCCTATCTTACAATGATTGAAATCCAACTCTTCGATAGTTTCTTTTTTGACAATGTTCTGCAGGATCATCTTAACCTTTGAACAGTCCAAGTTGCTACGATTGATTCGAATGGTTTTTATGTGATTCAAGTGTTCAAGACCTCTGCACAGGGTTTCGCAGTCTCTTATAGAAAATTCAAAGTATCTTGGCATATAACTATCACCGAGGTTATTGAGTCCAAATACTAGAGATATTTCTTGCAAGTTGTATAATTTTTTCAAAACCGGCTCCAATGGTATGTGATCGTACAGTTTAGACACGCTAAATTCGCAAGTATCTTCGACTGTATTTGTGTCTGGCAATGGAGGTTTTGGTTGCCGAACTATTTGTAGCTGATTTAATCCTAATTGGTAAATATAAGGACTAACCTGCAATAAAACAGGTATTAGTAAAACAAATTCTCGATAAGAGTTATTTACTTGATCGATTGGTAAGATTTGACGAAATGAATACGACTATTCATCCTGGAATGACCATTTTTGTAGTATTTACGAAGAAGGTTAAACAGAAAAGACGTAGTATAGAAGAAATAAAAACTGTTAACACTTTTAAATAGAAGTTATGGAACAGTGAAAAACTATATAAATACGAAACTTGGAATGACTTGGAATCCCGAAATAATCTTGGAGGTAAATTGGAGTACATAAATTTGTATTGTTTACAATATAACAGGTGTAATAATCAAAACAGCAATTAAGTATACTTGTTAAAATCATAATTATCTATTATTTGAAGCTATGTATGAAGTGTAATATCGATTAGATAACTAGTATACTAATAGAGAATCTAGGAACGCAATGCTTGAAAATTTAGTGCAAGAACGTTCAATTACGTGGGATTAAGATAAGATGACTTAAATACAATGCTTACCAATGAGGCCAACTCCACAGCTTCGTCTTCAAGAAAAAGATCAGGTTTAGCATTTTCCAAGTAATCTTGCAAACATGTCGATAGATATTTTCCTTTCCAGAAGGATACTCCGAGCTCCAGCCTTGTTGGGAACTTGCTATTAAATGAGCGCTTCCAATACTGCTCATCCTACATAATGAATGAAATAAAATTAATAACAAAAAGAAAAAAGAAAATGTGAACGTGATTATAATATGGTAGATATGATCACTTTGCTATAAACGTATAAATAAAAGCACGTATTGGTTGTTCTTTTAATGCATCTCTATTAACGATATAAGATTTTTTTTAAATAATAATAATAATTATTATTTTTTCAAAAAACTTAAGACTTTAATACTCATTCAATATCTATAATCTGTCTATACTATTTACTTACATAAATCCTCACAAAAGAGGACAAAATTGCCTAATAATGAGTAAAATTACAAAATCATAAATTTTCGCCAAATTAAGGTGCAGTAGCCCCTCAATAGATGCCCCTATGCTAAAGGGGAATAACCTGTCTTAATGTTTTTGCGTTGATAGCAAGCATAACGTGTTTTTCATCGTTCTTACAGAATTTTTGTTTATTTTTTTGATTTGATATAGTATATACTTTCATCATCTCCCTGCCCTTTTTCCATTTATGTGGGGTCCGCTCAGAATGATTGTAATACATACTGACGGTATACATGTTTTGGCTAGTTTTTATGGCCAGCCGCCATATGACGCCAATCCTCCTTGAGAAATGTATATTACAATATGTATATAACAGGAAAATACACACTAACCTTTATTAGTCGTACGCTGTATTTTAGTGGTATATCAGCTGGGAATAAATCCATTAATATGTCTCGATCTTTCCTGAGTATTTTACTGAGTGGATTGATTCGATGGAAAATCTTAGACAGAGAATGAGCTGCTATGAACGAGAGGGGCGCAGGCGTGAAATTATCATCCCATTCGAAGTTTTCCGGTATTATTTTGCGTTGTACTTCGCCGTTGGACTGTTGCATAAATTCCGAAGTGCGATACGCATTTCTTGTATTTGTCGAGACTACGTATGGGATCTTCATTGTGTCGATATAATATTAGATGATATATTAATAAGATTAATATGTAAACAAAAATAATATGTTAAGAATCGAAAATATTAAAATTTGTCAATTAACGTCTTCAAATGTGACATTTTCTTTCGTTGGTGGATTTTTTGTATTATTTATACGTACCGCAATATATTTAATTAAAAAGGTTTTATATTGTAAATAATAACATTTCTTTTAAACTTAGAAAAGCTTTGATATCTTAATGTTATATAGAGAAAGATAATGTGTCCGGATCGTCAAGGCCTAAGGCCATTTGACATAGTCTACTTTTCTTTAAAAAAAATTATCTATCGTCCTATTAATGAAATACGTCTTAATACTAATAATAGATATTAATGTCTTAATATTTATAAAATCCAACCCACTGCTCCATCCACCAGACTCGAAGGTCAGGAAGGCCATAAGGGAATTTCGGAAGTTACAATCACTTCAACCTGTCTTTCCCCAGTATGTCTTATGACTGATACCCAGGTTGTAATCTATTTTCCAAAGATATTTATCATATTTGCTGTTAGCCATTTGAATATACTTTTTTAATGTTTTCTTTTAGAAGTGACTAAAATCTGAATCGCGATCAGTAATCGACAGTACGGAAGCAGCGTCTACAATACGTACATTATAACCTTGGCAATTCGTTGATGTAAGTCAAAAAGAGAACGCAACTAAGAATGGTAACATGTAGAATCACGGAAGTGGTTTTACGATAGTATAATATGTATGTTGGTCATGTTTACATATGTGTCATGTTTACATATGTATCTAGTGCAGTAGTTAAAGAGAGCTTTGTACCTTTTCAGCTTAATAATTCATTTGTGATGTCGAATTTTCAATTTTTGTTTCTTCACGACGTATAGGCGTTACTCATATAAAGACATAAGAGATAAATAAGGAACCATCAAGTAATTACCTTTGAAAAAAACATAAAAAGTTTAACTAATTTAGGGGCAAATATCAAATTATAATCACAATTAGTGAGTAAAAATCTCACACCATCATGCCTTCACTCAAGAAAGAATGATATCAAAAACATGGTCTTCTGGATGAATCACAGTGATAGGGTGAACTTTATTTTATTTTATTTGCAAGCGTTGCCAACAAAATTAACAATAATGTACACATATACAGAGTAATACCAAAATTAGTGGACCAATTGCAATTTTAATAGCAGGCGACTACATATGCTATGCCCCAAATAAAGAAAAAACATATGAATATAAATCAGTTGTCATTATTATTTATTTATTTCTTATTACCAAAATGTTATGTACCATCTATATCCGCCAAGACGGATCTTTTGAGCGAGGATGGATCATGATAAATGTCTAGACTTCCCCACATTGGTGCAATAACGACGGACTAGTATAGCACGCTGCTGGCGGGAAGGGTACTTAGGGAAGTCATAGTCGTTTGTTATTCAATAACTTTTGTAAATACACCATGTTCAGTGTGTCTCGTCTAACTTTAAGAGATTTCATGTTCATGTGGTTTTACCTTATGCTGATAAGATTTCGGGAATTAATCTACGGTAAGCCAAATGTTTTAGGAATTTCTTTTGAAGTCTTTCGATTATGTTCATATGTATTTTATATCTGGGTGACCAAACAACACAACAATACTAGTTTACTTACGTAGCAATTGTAAAGTAAAATTGTAGTCTAGACCTTTTTAAATTCTTTACTACTTCAAAGCATAAATCCAAGTGACTTATATGCTGCACTAAGCATTTCGCCAATATGAGTGGTAAATTTTAATTTTGTGTTTTAACTGGTATAATGTGAAAAGTTAAAACTTTAAATGATATCAGTTACAGCTGTAAATAATTAATTGTGAATAAAGGTCGGTACAAAAACGAAAACTCAATTGTACATACAGGCCGGGAATGAAGCTTGAACTGTTTGATTGTAAGTAGGTATATTGGAAGCTTGGCCACTGAGCTATCACCGCTCAAAAAGATAAACGACATAATTAAACAATTCTATGAAACAAATACTTTGTTTCTCATAAAATTTAACAAAGAAATAAGAATAGAAATAGAATGTTACCATTTGTGGACACAGCATAGTAAGTATGCGCTTACGTCATTGGCTGGTTTGCCCTACTATTTTCTTTGCTTGTAAATTATAAGCAATGTCTTTGCGTTGGTCAAAGTCCGCGTAAACACGCTTTCGAGTCTTACCGAAGTGTTTCGGGCAACATCGGTTCATAACAACGCTCGCCGCTCACTGGCACCACAGCGCCGTTGTTGCGCTGCATCGCCGCGCGACGCCGCCGGCCCGTGGCCTGTTGTTTGCGTTCGGCCTGTCACAATATTATTATACTATCAGCCGGTGTGTGCGCCAGTACGTTAAGAAGTAAATAAACAAAATTTAAAACTTTTACAAAGAAGTAAAGAGTACTGAGACGAAAGGAGAGAATTATAATGGATTCAACAAGGAAAACCGATTCAAAGAACCAAAATAGAACACAGAACGCTTCTTACAATCCATGGAATTTATTATTTAATTCAAGAAATCGATCCGAAAGTGAGAGTAGTACTAGTTCTACTAATTCCGAAAATTGTCAATCAGGTGAGTCGGAAATAATTTATTTAATTTTTATTTATTTAACTTATAAATTGATATATGACTGAATATCTAAATTATTTTAGAACATGCTAGTTATTTACTGTACAATGTTGCTGTTTAGGTAACATGTTTAACCTAAAATCTATAAAGAGAGGCATAAAATGTTTAACGATTTGTGATAACATACTTGAGTAACCTTATTCCACTAATAGTTTCGTGACTCTACGCGGATAACTATTAAATTTGTTAATTTTGGGGGCATATTATGTGTATTACGGTTTGTGCAAACAAGCAAGAAAAATGGGTACGTGCCCAAAATCATGTCACTTAGATTTGGAGAACGTGCACGATCACAATACTCGCAAAACACATAAAAAGGCAGATGTTAGGTGTAACTGTAATACTTTCCGAGTTTGTCATTGGTTTTTGTTTATTACTTTGGAATAATGTTGTTTATTGTATGTATGTATGTATTATACTTTAATAATTTTTAATTTAACTGTGTTAATTATTTTATATTAATAAATAGAAGTTAAATACCTTCCAATTACAAAAAGTATGAACAATTACAGTAACAAATATAGTAGTAGATTCCTCGGTGCATCCATTAAAAGTGGCCAACAATTAATTAATGAAACAACTTTACGCGTGATATTTCATTAGTTATAATGACGTTTGGAGTTCGGTACACGAACTCCAAATATTTAAATTCTTGTATAAATTTATATTCAGAAATCCTTATAAATCCAAATACAGTAGTATTCCTCAAGCGATGAATGTAGCGGCTCTAGTAAGTTCTTAGGATAAATATGAGGGGAACGCCAACACCAATCCAAAAACAACTTATTCTTTATTTTTTTCTAATTTCCAAGACCGTAGGAGACAATTTAATTATTGCGGACATATTTTTTTTAGTCAACAAACAAAAACATCAACGTTTATAATTTTCATAGACTGCCATGAGATAGTAGTCGCCTTAACCTTCATTATCGTATGCCCTTAGTTAAAACACAACGAGTTTGGCTAATCTGATGAAACTATACTAAAAACCTTAACCTTGTACACGGAGAAAGAATATAAATTTCGACGATAGCAGAAATTAAGAATAAATTACACTACTCGCAATTACTGTTAATAAACTGTGGACTCGCATATTAACCGAATCGCATTCATATGTTGCATGCAAGTTATTTTTATAACACGTGTATCCTCTTTGTTACATAAATACGTTCTCTTGGAATTAATACAAAGATAAATGCAAATTGAATCAATCATCCGGATTCAATGGCTTCGAGCCACGTGCCGTGTGATTAATACAAACGTTGATTCCACAGGCTCCCAGTACGGAGGCTTCCAGAAGCAGGCGAGCAAAAGTAACGAAGAGTATTTATATATGATGTAAGTTGAGTTCTATTTCTGTTTTATATCCTTCTGTTTGTTGTTATACATTTCTGTCTGTATGTTATGAAGGTAGATAGATCTGGACAGTGCGTTCTTCCGGGTTAAAATTATAGTAATCTTGTCGTTTAAATATTTGCTTATAATATTGTTTGCCTAAAACTCAGTCTATCGCCGCATTCTTACCTACAGGAGTGGCCAAAAGTTAAAGAAAATAGGTTGTTTTAACCTTACTCACAGGTGACTTTACAAGTTTTGCACCGTTTACCACATGTCCATCGTACTAGTTCGTAATGCCGTACTAATTCCTAATCCATGTAATCTAAGTTTCACTCCGGAGACGCCACGTGTGGAGCAGCGTGTCCCTTCCCTTCAACCATTCGATTATTGAAAGATATTTTCGGTTATTCTTTATTCTTTCAATTATTTAATATGCTAAGAATCTAAGAATGAGATGCTAAGAATATATTTTTTGCTATATTCCTAGCCGGGTGATTTAAAGCAAATATTTAAAGTCTTTTGTTGGTATTATATAGCAGAACAATAAAAAAAAAATAATTTAACGGATAAAATAAAACTCAATAATGATAAAGTTTATTAGCATCAAATTATTACAACGATTTTTATAACATATTTAAAGTGATTAACAATTAGGATTTCAGTATAACATTGCGGTTTGGCTGCAATCGTATACTGAAATCCTAATTGTCTACCTCGTACCTCGTCTTACATTTACGAGTATAGTGGTTTGTTTACAACTGAATTCGAGTGACGTTCATTATGAAACAATCTTCCTCGTTTAAATAATTTATGTTATATTTCATTAAAATAAATAAACACTCCACTGCAATAGGTACTGCAAATATCCTATAGGTATGACTGTTTAATCACCCTATTTGTACCATTTAGTTTAATAACTTTTGCTTCAGCTTGTACAATTTCCGTTAGCATTATCATTTTTACCACTTTGTTCACTCGGTGTATTATTAAGTCGAGCAATTAACATAAAGACGTATTATACAAAGGCACAATAAAAAGGTCAGGTAGTAATCAGTACAAATATTTTTTCTGTATTACTATTGCGCTTTAAATGTCATCATATGCATGCGCTACTCGAGTTAACACAATAACGAAAGGGATACACTGCGGAGAACAATGACACTGTTACTATAGTAGATGCAGGTATTGTATATGAAAGGAGTGTTAATTGTGTGTCTCCGGTTCCTTGGTATACTGATGTATCTATTAATAACTCTATTTTATTATGACAAACTTTTAGGTCATACAATTTTGCAGGTTGATCAAAGGCATTCGTGCATCAACAGAAATGGCTATGTACCTTTATCCCTGTTAAAATTACATACCCTGTCGTTTTCTGTTTTTGTTTTAAGATGGGAAAGAGAGCCTTTACAGCTTACCTCTTGCGTTATTACAAGATATTCAACAGATATTTTTACCAATACACAGTAGCCAAGCGCTGTGATTATCCACTGTACCTCCACCGTACAGAAGATAATCCACAGTGGAATGCACAGGGCTGGTGGAATAAAAATATGTAGTAACTTCAATAATTTGCGCGCAATACGAATCTTAGTTTAGAGTTCGTACATTCAAACATCCTTGTCTATCATAATATTGCCTCTGGCATATAACTTTGATCATCATTCATTAGTCCTGAAATAGCGCTTATTTAAATTGACGTCAACGAGATCCAGAATAATCGTCATACACTAAATTATAAACGTACAATATACGTCAATTCACCGAAGTTGATACTTGTTTTTAGATTTCTATATTCTATTATTCATTTATTTTATAATTCAGAGTTTTTTTATGTTGTTATAGCGCCAGTGTTGATCAATGTTTTTCCTTATTAGCTTAATGGTTCAGGGTTAACATCTACCGCCTAATCTGGTGGGGTGGGGCTTAAAATACATCCTGAGATCACGTAGCGTAAACAATGCCTCGGTGTAACTGCTGCACAGTCTTTATCATACAAGAAAAGAAATAAATATAAAAGATAAGTACTCATTTAAAATATGACATGTCAATTGATGATGATGGTTAGTTATACGAATTTGATCGCAAACATCATGGCCAATATCGTCATTTAGATAAAGATAATCTTTTCCTTATGTAATGATCCTGCGATTATTTATTATGGTTTGAAACACTGATATCCTATAGTTGCAGCACTTCAATATTGTAAACGCATTTGTCCATTGCTTTTTCATAGTATTGATCTTTTATCTTGATTGATTGATTGAGATATGGTTTAATAACCAACCAACCTAATGATTACAATGACGCCGAAACAACAACGAGTCGGTCTGAAAATAAACATTTTTATTGTTTCAAAATATCAGTCATATTGTTCGATTGACAAAGGGCCCTCGATGTTAAAACTCTCATTTATTTGAGGGTAAATACCTACTCATGTACGTTACTATCATTACTAAACTCCCAATCTGTGATAGACGGAAACTTTAGTATTTATTTGTTATAGATTGATCTCAAAACAGATTTAGCCACACCAAGAACTTCACCATTGTTTTGTTTCTTACCAACAAGATCTACGATACGATAAAACTCTGGAATTTTATTTTAGAATCGACTCATCTGTCTCCCGTCCCTGCGTAACTATTCTGATGGTAACCAATGATGATAGCGGCTATCATTCATCATTACTTGAGACGCCTGATTATTTGCCGCCTACTGCAATAAATAAGCTAAGCTATGTTTGTTTATTGTAAAATGTCATTGCATTGCAGTTAGGGTATCCGGTAAACTTGTTTCGTTGAAAAGGGAAAGTAGTCGACCGAGTGGCTGTATCCTTAATCTAGTGTATTGAATATAATGAAACTTAGGTTAAACATAAACAAAATGATATATCTGCCTATTTTTATACATCTTTAAATTATTATGGCAGTTGTAAGATGACATAAAAATGAATTAAAATGAATAAAACAAAGTCGTGTTAGTTACACCAGTTTATAACTCAAGAACGGCTGGACAGATTCTTTTAGATCTTTGATTTTATTTGTCTCAGCTCCGAATACCAGAATAACAAAGTGGACAAAGGACAAAAAAGTGTGTGTGTACTTATGTACACGCGTTAGAACTTATACTTCTTTGGCGTAACAAGATAAAAATATTTTCGAAAATTCTTCTTTCGCCTTATTCTACGTTTGTAAAAGAAACGACATTAACAATAGAAAAAAGGTATTTAATACATTGAAAGTTATCTATTATATATTATAACGCATTATCTATTATAGTTAAATAACGTTTATTAAAATATCACAAATAATTTAATATCGTGAATACAGTTGTCAGTTACGCAAACATACGTTAACTAAAA
>DWTW01002696.1:0-10719 GCA_018246275.1 Papilio slateri
GGACTACCGAACATGAAGTCGTGGGTTCGAATCCACCATTCGACTATTGTTGTGAACCATTCCTAGCACAAGCCAAGGCTTAGTTGGAATGGTTAAAGAAATATTAGTAAATTATTTCGAAAAATCTGCTAATATTTTAACTAAAAAAATATATTATATTATTTCTGTAATATCATGTTAAATATTTACATGGGTTAATCATTTACACAATTAAATCTAAAATGAGAAGCAATCATAATTTGTAGAGAGTGGTAATTGTGGTTCAATGATTTTTTATCGTTTGTATGACTAAGTAATGATTCACAAGGCACTTGATTTTGTTTTTGTTTTAAATGTGTGCAATCAAATTACAGAACAAAGATAATCTATGTGTGATGAAACAGTGCTCGTAGTATATTAAAAAATTTAAAAACTCGTTCTTTACAGGTGTGTGTGCATTTCATGTCGTGCGAACGTTACTTTTAGAGGAACGTAGTTGTCGGTGGTAGGTACCTTCCTTGTTACGGGTCTGTATAAATCGGTATTCGGAGCCTGACACTTCTGACGAGCAATTGTAGGCAATCCCTATTTGCATGCATTGTGTGAAAGTTTATTGCGCAATAATGATAAAAATATACCTAAGTAAGAAAGTACTACAAACGGAATCAGGATAAGAACGTGGCAGACCCCGATTGAGATGGATGAAGGTCATTGGGAGGGACCTTGCTAAGAGAAATTTCGACCCAGCAATGGTAGAGGACCGCTGTCGTTGAAGGAGAGAGACCAGGACAGTCGACCCCAAATAGAAATGGGAAAAGGCCGTTTAAAGAAGAAAATTAAGTAAAGCCTAATCGAGTTGTCCCGATTTGATATCCATCATCATCATTATCATCCTGTATCAGTCCACTGCTGGACATAGGCCTCCTCCAACATCCAATACCTTGGAGGAGGCGTTCTTCGTCTAGTCTGTCCAGTCTTGACAGACTGCTTCGCTCCCGCTTCGCTCCACTCTTCCCTAACTGCTGCCTATTGCGTTATATCAGGGAACATTTTAAAGTTCATACACATAATATACTCGTGATATAAGAATGTCAAAACTAAACAGTTTGTTCGACTTCGATCAAATTGATTTTATCGAATATTTTCTAACAATGATGTTACAATAGAAAGTGTAATTTGGATTGCCTGCGGGACATTTCCACCTTGTTCTGCCAAAATAACACGGCGCTTAATGTCCCGTTTTGGCAGGATTATATTCTATTCTGTCGGTCGTGTGTGGTCCATACTGTTTGTTTGATAGTTTTATTCCAACAAGTGTACTTACTTGTATTGATGTTTTGTGAAAAAAATACTCAAAAATGGTAACATATAAATAATCCTTTTTAAATTAATTAATTGAATGAATTGCCGTCGGCGTGAACTCCCCTGGTGTTCAGTGCCTAGAAAAATAGAACATTTATTACAAATGCAAGCGAAATGAAATAATCAAAAAATATAAATATCAACAATAATTTTATCAGTACTCAAAATATAATTAATAATTAATTAATTTGTAATGATATCTATCATCATCAAATGATATCAATCTCAATCAGTCTGATATAGAAAACAATTACCCGAGTTATTGCAACAGACTTAGTCCTGATTAGGTAGTAATAAGTTCGATGAATGCATACTTCTATCTGTATCTACCATACTTAGTTTAAAAGCGTTAGAATTTATTTAAGTTAAACTAAATAACCAACAAGATGTTTAATAACTATATAGATTTTAAGTTTTCCTATGGAACATATTTACCGCTTAGTGCTTTATTTTTATACCACGTGTAAGGAAGGGGAAATACGCGGTATCATTTGAAGCTACAAATCGGAGCGATCACGTTCCTCGGCTTGAAATATAACATGACTCGAGTTGGACCTTCGCTAGTGCAACAATATTGATTATATTTATATGATGCGACATGTCATTTATTTAAACTAACATGTCATTTATTTAGATATTACCTTTAAAGAATGAAATTAGAACGATATTAAATTGTATTTAACGTAAATTAGTACCAGATACTTTTAAAATAAGTTATACCAACGTTAAATTCATTTATTCTTATCATTTGTCTGCTTACGTACGTACTCACATACAGATAAACTGTTGTGAAATCCTTTTGTTTTTTGTTTCTGTTTTGTAGTTGTAATTTTTAATTTATTGTTTTTGCATTCTGTCTACTTAAATCAACGTGAAGCAATGGGGGTCAACACTAGCTCATGACATACAGCTAACGCTAGTTCATGAGCCAGGGACCTCGCTTTTTACTTGATTTTCTTTTAGTGTCAATAAACTTTTATTATTATTATTATTTATCGACAGGTAAAAGACGATCATTGCTCGACGTAGGTGGCCAATCACCACAGACTCGTATGAATATCTAAACCATAGTATTAGGTAGAGATTCATGGCTAGAAAATAGATACAATTTAGAAATAGGTATAAATAGTTATTCAATATAAAGATTTTTATTTTTGAACAGATTTCCAAATCCAAAGGTTAAAAAAAAGGCAATCTATTGAACGTCGAATCCAACATGAACGATGATATAATAATTCTCTTTTTTTTTTTCATTTCACTCATTTGAAAGCAATTACTGTTGGCACGGGCTTGTGAATATCCGGGACCTCTAATTAGGAGCCGGTCGCGAAGTTTTTAATTGGATTCTTGGTCTCCAGCCGGCTTTAATAAGCAGGAAGTATAGTGAGAAGTACACACAAATGTATTTTAAACGAAGCCATTTTAATTTATAAAATTTCTCCGTTTCTTATTGAATATTACATTTTCCGGTCTTTTTCTCTTCATTCATCATTCAGTTATGTGAGGAGTTGTGGACCTACATAGCGCCGACAGCCATTGCTTGAGGGCCAGCTCGACTGGTTAAGTATCAAGACTTCACAGAAAACATGCGGTAGTAGGTTACTTCCGAATTTTATTCGGTGAATGATATGACCGAACGACCAGCCTCCTTTCCATTTCCTCCTGGTTTTTATTCCTTAACCTAACTTCTACAAAAAAGTTTTATTGTGGACGAATAGCTCGCTACCGTGTACCCATCATCCGTTGGCCCGTTTGTTGATTCACTATATTCTCCCATAAAAAATCTATCCCCTGTGAAAATATATTTTCAAATTCATCTATAATAATAAATAAATCAAAATAAATAAGAGTACTGGAAAACGTAATTTAAATTCCTAAACCACTAAATAAACGAAGTCCCGTTTTCGATTGGACAATGAAATGCATTTAATTTGTCACTCCCGACAGCTTGTTCTGCAAAGTCACGCACTATTAGTGGTAGCAAATAATATTAACCATCAAATTCAATAAAGTTAAGCCTTATGTTCGAAGCCATAAGGGTTGCCTGGAATGTAAATATGAAATTGTTATTTACACAAACGTCCATTTTAATGTGACCGATGCAAATTTTCTAGAATAATTCTGAATAGTCAGTGCTAGTAGCAACACAGAGGTCTGTATAATTTGGTCAACAATAAAACATGGCGTCAGCAGGCACGCCAGGATTGATGGAAACAAAGCGCATCTATTCATAGAGAGCAATATGTCGCCAACAGTTTTTGATGGTTATTCTTGCTGATTCGCCAGTAAGATTTGAATTATACAATATAAAAATCTATTTGTTGTAGAAATAATATTCTAGTATTAATATTGCGTCACGTGATACGACTACATTGTATCACATTTGGGATTAATGAGGCTGTAGGTTTCCTATGCGATACTGGTGAAAAAGTTGGAAGAATAAGAGCAGTCAAATATCCACTTTTGAGAGATATAGCATTGCTACAAACAGACAAAAACTACCAATCGTTTTGACATGGTTTCGAAATATTTTTTCAACACCAACTTAATTTTATTTATTATATTAAATAACAATTTAAATGAAATAAGTATACAGCTGAAAATGTTAGTAGACCAGTAGTTCAATTAATACAAGGGCCGGTTGTGACTTTTTTCATAGAAACCGTTTTTCATAGAAAAGTTTGTCAAATTGTGCTTCAGTCATTTAAGCGGTAAATTGGAGAGCGCGGTAGAAAACATTGGGAAATGTAACTGTATACAATCTTTATGTCGCTACAGCGACGACGTCATGAAAATCAGTTAACATTTTGATTAATTTTTAGAACAAGAAAACAAACGAACAATGTTGTTACTTAAGTGACCGCCAATACCTATGAGCATAAGTACACACAATCTCTACTTTATTTTATAATGAAAAAACTAGTGATGATCTAAATCTCATCCAATGTTAAATGGTGATGCGGTAGAAAGATGGTATGTACTTCTCTTGAAGAAACCCACGTCATTGGACAGAAATACAGACGCTGGAAGCTTGTTACAACCCTTTGCCGTACGCACGAAGTCCATACTGTGATAAGTTTTGGCTATAGTTTTTTTACGGCTGGTCGACTGCCTGATGCCAACCCTCCTCGGGCATATATATGAAATATTAGTAGATTATCGAAATAATTTACTAATATTTATTTTAACCACGTCCAGCCAAGTTTTAAACTTGGACATGGTTCACGACAATAGTCGAATGGCGGGGTTCGAACCCACGACTATGTTTTCCAGGTCTCGGGGTCCGTAGCCTTACCTATCAGACTATTGGCGCTTCACTACACATGTAATACAATACAAATATAAAATTAATTAGCATACCTAAACTTTTTTATCTTTTAACAACTTAAAGAATAAATAAATGATTATTTTTATTTATACTAATCATTGGGTAAGTAGAAGTTTTATTTGTAAAATAGAACACGTAGAGTTGGTTATTCCACAAAGGCCTAACTTCATTAAAATGCTCCCGACCTACCTTCTTAATAATTGGCTTTACATTTTGAATATTATCATTTCAAGATGGTTGGTATCTTTGAAATGACATCACATTATTGTTTTTATATCGTAAAATATGGTAAAAATAGAATAATAACCTAAAAATTGCTAGGTTTCAAGAATTAGATGAATAATTTCTATTATTTGGGGAGACGACTATTTACACTCAACATTTGAACTCTATAGTAACCACAAATATTACATAAGCATTTTCAAGTTATTAAATAACTATTAAAAATTACATTCTTGAATGAAAAATAATTCAAAAAACAATAAATTTTGATAATGATTGTTGTTAAATGTTGATAATGCATTTGAAGCGCCAATAGCCTTATGATTAAGGGTACAGTCCGCGTACAACATGCACAAAATGGTCGTGGATTCGAATCCTGCCATTCGACTATTGTCGTGAACCATGTTCAACCAAGTTTTAAGCATAGTTAAAAGAAATATTAGTAAAATATTTCGATAACCCATATTTCATATACATATATGACCGAGGAGGGTTGGCGTCACGCAGGCGGCCGGCCGTAAAAAAACTATAGCCAAAACCTATTACAGTATAGACTACGGTTGTACTGTACCGACCCCGCATAAAGTGGGTCAAAACCAGGAAGAAAAACATGCATTTGCTTGTAAATTATTTTATTCTTAAGTACGAACTATCAGTGAGAGAAAAGTACTTTAGGATATGGAGAAATATAGCGTATTGCAGAGGATCATGCATAGGTTAAGTTAACCATATGTACATCTTAATGTAACATAAAGTAAGATACTGTACTGCAGTGTAGATAATTAGGTCATTATGGAACACCACTACATGGAACACAATGCAATGAGCTACGAGTATACCGCAAACAATTTACTAAATTTAGAAACACAGTTTGATAAATAACAATAATTTTGTTTGCTTTCGTGTGAACTAGGGTTAGTTTAAACAGAAAAAGCGATCACGCTTGTCACACCTAAGAGCTATTTTAATCATTTTAAACTGGTTATTTCAACATACTTATAAATATTTCCATATAGAATTGTTAGACGTCTTTACCAGATTTTGGTTTAACTTTAACTCAACGTAATAGACGTTAAAAACTTTTTTGAAGGTCCCATTTTTTTTTTACGTAACAGGTGTTCAGCATTCTGCTACAAATCAAAAACAAAAAATAAGCGTTTTTTTACGTTAAATTACATAAGTACGCATAATAACTGAAACAAGTTGGTATAACGTGGAACCGCGACTGTACTATTAGAGTCTAGTTTAAACACTGAGTTATTGAAAAAAATCTTGCATGGAAAATCTATAATTTTGGGGAAATATTTTACCATATGATTTGCGTATAAAAATTTATATTTCCTTCAGTATATTATAATTTTAAAACAACCGAAGCACTTGTCTATAATAATGTAGGTACTCATAACGCAATAAAGCCTGTGTTCCAGCGTTTAATAAAGGTTCCTTGTAATACGAGGTAAGCTACAGCTTAAATAAGGTAAGCCGTTGATTAAACAACGATATAAAGATCAACGTACACTAAATACAAAACTATCTAATAAGGTTGGTAAAAACTTAAAAATGTTTTGATAACGAGAACTTGGTTTATCCAAATTAAAAAAAAGAAACATTAATATGTTGTATTACGCCCGGGATTCGATTTAATGTCTCCAAAATAGAGTTGTCTCTTCTACGTCAATCTCTTTTCTGTTCTGTATACATACTACTAAGACTTTATATACGGAGATTTGTTTCTTTGTATTATAATTGATAACCTTCTGTATTAGTTTAGATTATTCCATCACCTGTTAGTTACAAAGCTATATTACATTTTTATTATTGACATTTTATATTGAAGTACCACCATCGACTTAATAAATTTATTAAGTTTTGATGTTTCGCTATGTGGCCGTTGTTCCTAAAACTCAGTGTAATCCCGCTGTATTACGTACACTTTCACACCCATTAAATGTACGCCCCATACACTTGATCAGTTTGAAATAAACGACGCAAAAGCATTTTTGAAGTTCATAATGAATATTACTTAATTACAAATAGCAAACGTAACAACGGTTAAGGTTATGATTTGGTGCTGAAAGTATTTTATTTATTTATTTATTATTGCAACTATTGCATTTTTTTTTACAGACTTTAGGTTTAGCATTGGTGCCTGTCATAGTGTCAACTGTGTGACAGGCACCGGCGCCTTTCCTTAACAATATAGTGAGCTATTTTGACGTGCATGTGAATAGTTCGGTTCTAGGTGTTACTGACTGACTGAGCTTATATTATATTTGTGTGTATGTGTGTGCGTTTGTGTGAGTGTGTGTGTGTGTGTGTGTTTGTATGTATGTCACAACTTTATCTATCAGGCCATAGTAAGTTTTCGGTTTATTCATAGCTTAAATTCAGCAAAAAGTTCTTCTAAGTCTATTATCTCATCATATCATATTATATCTAAAGTCTTTCTAACAAAGAAACGAAAATCTTTCTTTCTATACCTCTCTCTCTCGATATAAACAAAACCTCCCAATTTCCACTCCTACTCATTTTCTTGATACTATTCATATGCTTTATATACCAATAAATAATATGTATCAAGTAATAAATTTATTTAATTATTATTAAATAATTATATCAAAATTGTAGCGGTGATTAGTCAATGAGATTATTTAATTGACTTAGTTCACTTTTGAATCATATACATAAATAATAACGTCATATAATATTATGCACAAACCGGTGTTATTGGCCTCAGATCATTATTTGTCGTGAAGCCTAAGGAAAAACCTAGAATTGCTTCTTGGGTTATTCGTAGGCGCTATTTATGTTACATAGATTGTAATTGTTCACAAGAAATGTGTTAAACGCATTCCCTGTCTCGGAGCGGAGAGAGGAGTTATGTATGGCGGATTTTTCGCCTAATAAATCGCTTTGCTAATAGCTAGTCCGTCCTGAGATAACCTTGGTCCATCGTCTCAGAGCTGTTTTGTAGATACTTAGGAACTCCATGCTGAGCGTCCAAACAACCCACTAATACTCAAGACCCCACTTATGATAGGGCAGTCCATTTTCTCGGGGCCAAGATGGGGGACGGCTGTGCCATTGTGGTGTCGCCTCCGAGCGGTCCATTCTTTCTCGAGCCCGCTCAGCCTCCTTTCTAACCATAACGGTTTCATAAAAGGAGGCAACTTACTTGATACCTAGGTATCTACCTACCTAGGCTCTGGAGAAACGGAGAGGAGGCCACGGAATATGCATCTCGTAAGAGCTTTTTACCGAAATCGTTTGCCGATCACTCTACCCTCTCTTGAACTGTATTTATAACCGCAGTACTTGCAATGTGTTGGATTTTATATAAACGTGCAGTATATGCAGAAAGATTCCACGAATTGTCAAGGTCAATTAATATAAAGCTTTAGCTGTTACGTTATTAATCCAATGAGAATCGACGTCGATCGGAATCGGTAGTCGTTATTCACCAAGTCTATTATGTCTGAAGTGTCACAAGAAGTGATTAAACTAACTTGTAGTAGTATCTTTGAAATGTACCTTTTATCCAGAAAAAAACTTTCCGAGGAATAGATAAATATAATCGGTCGTCATGGTATGTTTATGACATGTCAATAACAACTTTTTGACTGTCTGTAACTGTCATGTCATACATTACCATGGATACTAACAGTGTAGACGCCAGCAACATTAACATCTGTTGCACGAATAGGTCAGCTCGCCCGGTGAAATACCACGACCGCACAGAAGACAGGCGTCAAGTGGAAATTATTCCGCGTTTCGACTGATGAGTGCGCGTGCCGGAGGCCTAATTTTAGTCCCCTTTCCTTTCCCCCCTTTCTTATAAGGAAAGGTTGGGAAAGGGAAGTGGATTTGGCAGAGGAGGGGACGCATAGGAAGGGGAAATATCCTAGTTCTGTGCGTCCCCTCCTCCGTCGATTAAAGGTAGGCAACGCACCTGTAATTGCGGATGTCTATGAGCAGCGGTCGCTATTTCGGCGAATTCAGGTGGCCGCTTGCTCGTTTGCCACCTTATAATATAAAAAAAGGCTGAAGAGTTTGAACGCGCTAATCTCAGGACCCACAAATCGAATTTAATAATTCTTTTTACAATTGCCAGCCCAATTATTACGAAAAGTTATAGTCTATTTAACATTACCCTATAACTCTTAAAAGCCGAGCAAAAAGAAAAAGAACGCTAAGCAAGGAGGATGTAATAGCGCGGGCGAGCGAATTTTTAATTTAACGATTTAAAAGTTATAATATTTTTTCAGAGAGTGTTAGTAGAAAATCGAATAAGTGAGAATATATGCTATTACCATTTATTCAAATTGACAGCTGAACAATTTCATGTTCTTTGATAGACAGCATTTGAGAAAATGAATAAAACTGCCAAAAATTACAAATGTATTTTATAAAATATATATAAGAAATGTCTCAATACCAAGCTAAATAAACTAAACCAAAGTATTTCAAATAATCAGTCACATATAAACATGCCTTTGAAAAAGTCTATTACAACAATGTGCATAGAAGCCGGACTGTTTTTGGCCGCTGTGGTGATCGCTACCCATCTCACTGTCAACGTGTGGGAATACTTCGTCTTAAGATCTGAACTGAGCGAAATAAACTCCAGCTTGCATATACTTAAGGTTACTATTATAATCCTTCTAAATAACTTTTGTACTTTCATGTTCAAGTGGACACCGCTACGCTGCAGCAGTGGACGTTAGTTCGCTTGTTGCTAGTTGAAATGATTGAACGCTTTATCAGTTTTAATCAAGTTAAAGTAAGCATATGAATGTATAAAAAATACGGTGCTACTTATGACAGAAACACAAGACAAAATCTCTCGGTAGTTCAGCAATCGCGCTGAGTCACAGAGCTTTGCAACCAGGTTTCAGAGGTTTGCAAACATGATCACAGTTTCTGCAATACAGTGTATTTTGTTGGCAATAGAAAAGTACAAGTTCACTAAAGTGGTACATACGTAGATTAGCCTTCTAATCTCTTCTCCCTGCCCTTTTCCCACTTTTTTTTTCACTGTGCTTACCGTATGATTATTGTAAATTTGTAACTTGTAATTTGTACCTTTTGTTAATTTATAGTCATCTACATACTTATCAGTAAATCGGTATTTCTGTGATAGTAATTTACGATACTAATGAATTTTATAAAGTTTTGTCTTTCAGGATACAATCAGCCACATCAGCTCCGAGTATAATAAAGTTAATAAAGAATTACATGAACTCAATTCAATGACTTCAAACAACATGATCACATACAAACATAGTGATTTCGAAGAAATGGGCTTACAGAAATCGTGTCAGGAAGAAATTGGCCCTATATAACCTTTGAACGGAATCGTCCCATCGTCTAAAGTCTAAATAGTTTAGTTAGATGAAATCCTATGTTAAATCCATCCATCCATATTTAGAGAAATATTGTACATATTGGGCCTAACGCACTTGGGTTATGATTTTTACAAAACGCCGTTGTTTTTGTCACTAATCAAGCATGCCGTAGTCTAATAAATATCTTGCGAAATTGCTATTTATTTTCAATGTTCATCAAAAAGTGTTTTCCATGTCTATTATATTTGACGTCGAAAATTCCCATATAAGAAAGAGACACAGGTAGAAAACCAGGACCTACATTGTTTTCTTTTTAATATGCAACAGATTAGGTATTCGAAAAAAAAATTATAATCATGCACAAAAAAAACTTCTGTGACTATATTACGACAGTGCCCCTTTTTTATTTTTTGTGACTGGCTTGCCACTGTTAGCCTGGAGGAGGCTTTTACAGATACACCGGGCTCGAGGTGGCCGAGCGCA
>DWTW01002697.1:0-10719 GCA_018246275.1 Papilio slateri
GAAGTTAATACGATAAACAAATTCTATTTCCTATAAACATATTTTCTAATTTTGTTCTGTACTAATACTAAAAACTTTCCAATTGAGACATGTCTAAATAATAGTTGTAACTTTACTTCTCTTTCTTCTTGATTTAACAAGAAGCAGAGAAACACTAGTTCGGTTGTTCACGCAGACGTCAGTCTATAAATACACTGAGTATTGATCTGATAGTTTCAACACAAGCGTTGGCGCTATAATCATTAAACTATGTAATATTACTTTGTTAACCGAATAACAGATCCAGTGAAATTACAAATGCATCTTAAAAGCAAATAACGATCAGGCAAAAATGCATTACAGCTCATGCGAATTCTCATAACTCTTGTCAATTCGCGAATTTTATTTATTTGTCAAATACACGTTGCTAATGTTGCGCATATCGTATTTCTAAATTCACGTCAACATTATTTTAGATTATTTGACAAATTTTATGTAAATATAATATTAATACCTATTTTAAGCTAACATCAAACATTATTGTACATATTCATATATTCAATATAAATATTTTAACAATAAACTTAAAAGATGAATATTACTTTTCTAATCGTATTCGTATTCTATTTATTTTAATTAAATCTTTTTGGCACTTAAATGTTTTATAAGTAATTTGGCATATATTGATGCTGGTGATTTTTGAGCTTGAGTTAATAATTATAGTAGATTAGAGTTAATAGTTATATAGTTTGGTATTGTTTTCTAAAAGATTTTAAAGACAACTTCTGCACAAGAGTTGCCTTTATATAAGGCTAACTTATGTAATATTATTACTTTTACCAAGCGCGAAAGTAATTTTATCATATGCTTCAAGCGATCGTATTAAATAAGCTATGTGAATTATGTAAGCGTTAGTTAACCAAGCCTCGATATTTATATTAATAAATAAAACTGTTCCATTTCAGAAAAGAGAAAATCGTTTCAACTCGACCTTGAAGACGCGCTTTCCCCTCCACCACTTTCGCTTTCCGCTCCTGAGTTAAGTACGCGAAGCATCTTGCCATTTAAGGCGCTACGCAATGCCGTAAGCTCCACCGAACTGTTGCATGAGCGAGCCATGGCACGCTTCTATAAAGCTATCGCTATGAAGGAAGGGCAAACGAAGCAATGCAACGACACATCCCAAAAACATGACATCATGAATGACATTCCGTATAAACCAGATTTAAATCGCCAAGAGACTATTGATAATAAACTTCCATCAAAATCACCACCGTACACAGGTACTTTTAAAACACCCGAAATTTTTATTAAAACGGATTCTATAGAAAATAGACAGTACAAATATACTTCCAAACAAGTGTCAAAAGATTACGAAACATCAGAAAATAAATGGCAACAAATGTCCTTTGACGAAGATTATACAGCTAGCACTGTATCGACAGATCAAGAGTATTCAGATGAAGATAGCCTCAATGAAGAGATAGATAGGCTACAATATAACGTAGAAGAGGAAACATATAATCCAAGGAATAAAATTACCCGGCCTTCACCTGTCAAAGAATTATCGGAAGAACAAGAGGTAGAAGAAAATGAGGAACAAGAACCGGAAGAAGAAAGGCCTAAGTTATCGCCTCTTCCTGATCCTAATTTTATTCCAAAACCTATACTGAAACGAAGGGGAGCTGATGAAAAGCAAATTGAAATCAAAAAGAAAAAAGAAAAAGTTACCCTATTAAAGAGAATTACAAAAATGCCTGTTCAAAAGCCATTCAATTTACCAAAAATTCTTAACAAAAAAGAACGAGAGAAAATGCAAGAAACAAAAGTTCAAAAGAGTGATGATAAAAATGAAGAGAAGGTGGAAAATATTAATGACAAAGTTATTGAGGAAAGCAAAACTGTTATAGATTACTATGGTAACATTGTAAAAGAATACGGTAGTCACAAGAAGTCGCAGACACCGCTATATCTTAGTACAGATGACCTTAAAACCGTGGCAGAGAAACAACAGTTGGTCAGTAAAGAAGACGAAACTCTTGAAAGTAAACTGAGGAGTAAAGTTTCACCTGTTAATGCGAAAACTAAAAAGGTAGCTAATAAGAATAATAAAATTGCTACACAACCCGAATCTATCCGAAACATGTCACCCAGAGGAGAAAAATATATTCCAGCTAAAGAACAGGAAAAATCTATTTTAAAACCTCAAATTAAACCTGGTCAAAAAACACAAGTGGTCTTAAAGAAAACTGAACGAGCTACAATAATTATACCAATAGATTATGAAAACCTTGAGGAACGAGCCAAAAGAAATGTTAGGACAGCTATAGATTACACAGTCGATGTATGTTTATTATTGTTAGCTTTTTGGGTCTTTTTCTTCAAGGATGAGAAACTTGCAATACCAATTATTATTTTAATTATTTACCGACAACTACAAAAGACATTTCTCTTCGATATTCCTGAGTGGTTGAGGGCACACGCTCCTGAGTGGCTCAAGAAAAAAACTTCTTAACCTTTCCAAAAGACATGTGTATTAAATATGATTGCAGTGTGAACTATTAATGGAGTAAGTTAAATTGTGAGTTACTGTTCGTGAGGTATTCAAGTGTATTGTTTTTAATCGCGAATGCGATACTAAATTTAAAAAAACGATACTAGTGGGCGACGGTTAAATAAGTCAATGTTTACTTTTCGAAAATCTGTTTTTTACAAAACATATTTAATAAAATTTAAACAAATGTATAGAATCAATATGATAAATTTAAGAAATAGAAGTTTATTTGTCCGTTTAATATCACAATTTAAAATGCGACGTAGTGACTGCATAACGAAAATGAACATACAAAAGTTAAGAGATCCCAAAGCTTGTGCCATTCGTGATAAAGGTCTCGTTTTAGGAGTGTATTATAACGATAATGTAAAGGAAGAATCTGCAATTCTCACGCCGAGCGCTCAAAAATATGACGCAGAATGCAAAGGAAAACTATGGAAACAATTAAAATTAGCGCCAATTCCTAAACTTGGCGAAGCTAGAATATTTTATGATTTAGATTCACAGTTTGCGTACGTTGCTGTTGCTGGACTTGGGACAGAGTGCTTCTCATTTAACTCTTTAGAACAATTGGATGAAAGAAAAGAAGCCATAAGAATAGCGGCAGGGACAGGAGCTAAATCGTTGAACGCATTGCGACCGACAACTATACACGTGGAGTCCTTCGGGAATGCTGAAGCAGCAGCAGAAGGTGCAAATTTAGCTGTTTGGCAATTTCAGGAATACAAAAGTATATCTAACCAAAACATGTTACCAAACGTCAAGTTTGTTTTACATGATAACTGCGATATGGAAGGCTGGAATATTGGCCAAATAAAAGCAGAATCGCAAAATTTAGCTAGATACTTGCAAGAAATGCCAGCAAATTATTTAAATCCTACTTCTTTTGCAAAAATTGCAGTAGATCTACTTTGTGAATTAAATATAAACGTAGAAATAAAGACACAAGGATGGGCAGCAAATCATGAGATGGGCGGATTTGTGGCCATCGGAAGGTCTTCAATTCAACCTCCTCTTTACGTTGAAATAAGTTACTATGGAGCTAATGAGCTCCAGCGACCTATCGTATTGATCGGAAAAGGAGTAACATTCGACAGTGGTAGCTTAGATTTGAAAGCTCCTAAAGACTTACGGTTTATGAAAGGAGATATGGCTGGCGCAGCGTGTGTTCTCGCTATAATAAGAGCAGTATCAATGCTAAAACTACCCGTTAACGTACGAGGGATTCTACCACTTTGTGAACTGATGCCTAATGGAAAAAGCCCCAAGTTCGGAGACTTGGTGAACAGCGGTAACGGAAAATCAATTCTTATTCGACTCCCATCCCGGGAAGGTCGGTTGCTTGTTGCAGACTCTTTGGTTTATGCAAGGAATTACTGGCCCAAGTTTATCATCGATATAGGAACCATGTCTAAAGAATTACTAGACACACTTGATGGTGCAGCATGTGGATGCTATACAAATTCAGAGGAGTTGTTTTGCTATTTAGAATCGGCCAGCAGTCAAACAGGCGATAGAATTTGGCGGATGCCTCTTTGGAAATTTTACGAGGATCGTATTAAAGACACAAGTTCAGCAGACGTGGCGAACACTGCTCGATATAAATATGGCGACTCGCCCAATTGCGCGGCATTCTTAAAGCAGTTTGTATGCGATAGTCGATGGATACATCTGGATACCTATAACGTAGCGTACAGTAAAGGGCGGGATTTCCCTTATTTGGGTCGAGGAATGACAGGCCGTCCCACTAGAACCATTATAGAATTCCTCTTTCAATTGATCGCTGATACTAAACTTTAGTCATATTTTTTTGTCTCCTCCTTTTGGTGTGTTTGATGAAAACGTGTAACAAACAAATTTTCGAAATAAATCAACCAAATTTTGTAAAAACTTAATGTTTTTTTAATAAATTTATCTTTCCTAGTTTAAAGTGAAATTATGACATCATTTATCGTATTAATTAATACATATCACATCAATAAAGTATTCATTATTCATTTATTTATGAATAATATAAATATTATTTCATTGATGTGTATGTATAAATTGATTCGATTTAAAGTAACAAAACCTGAAATGTGTCAACATTTGTTATTCTTTAATTTGAAAAAATAAATGTTTTATTTGTAAATGAAAGCGATTTTATTAGACATGATTAAAATCAAAAGCAATACATGTATATCAACGTACAGTATAAGAGTTGGCTGCACATTCGCTATATTTACGAGAACATTTCATAAATACTTTAACAGTCTCCGAACAGTTTAATATTTCCTTGCTATTTGCTACATAGCAGTCCTCTACTGCGATCCGTTCGTTTACACATACATTTGGTACTTCCATTTTATTTCGTACATTATCTGCTATGGTATCGATGGTCGCTATAGCTTCACCTAGCTCTTGATACAGATCTTGAAAATTTTGAACGATATCTTTAAGAGTGCAGTCGTCGGCCGCCGTCACGGCACGATCGTACACTCTTTTTGATATAAATATTGTACTCGAACGCATTTTATCAGGTATAAAATCAAACATTATTAAAATATAAAAAGTATATGCTAAAGATATCAAAACTTGAGTTAAAACAAAATAAAGAAACAAAATCAGTATGGTCGAATTGTGGATTAGAGGTCATATGCAGGTTACATTAATAAAAACAACAATTATGATACATTCATATATTATATAAAGAAACTAGTAACATTTATGGCACTTAAATTATAAACAATTAATGACTATAGACTAAAAAAAATATTCTTACAATTACATACTTTGTAATAAATGCATGTTCAGATCTTATAAAAATAATTCAAGAATAACAGATTGAAACCCGATTACAACTTTAATTTAATATAATTAAAATTAAAAACGTGAACCATTTTGGCTACTGTTCTATATTATATTAGCAAGAGTATTGCAAAATTTAAAAGGTTCGCTCGTGTTGTTATTAATTCAGATATTGAAATTGACAGAGATTTTAAAACTGCTAATTCTATATGGCAACATTTTGACATTTAAAAGAGGTTAACACTAAGTGATTAGTAACTTTTAAATATTTTACTAACCAAGTATTTATACTTAGAATATCATATAAGGTATTTCTTACAATACTAAGAGAAAATATGGCAACATTTGGCGTTATCGTAGTTACATCTAAATATTAATTTATCATAATTTTCACTAAATAACTATTTTAATGAAATATTTAAATAATAATTAATTATAAATCATTCGGCAAACTATGTTTGCTGTAATGATCGAAAACGGCATGCCGTGCGTGTCGCTTAAAGCTCGTTTCGTATACGGCCGGGTTCAGTTACGTCTACCACGGAGGAATCCTCCGTGTCACTTATATATCCTTTCTGACCCGTGTAGTGGGTCGGATGAATCAAGAGCGGGGCCGCCGAAAATGCCTTCAGGTTCCGATGAGGAAAGTAAGATTTCCACGTGTTACTGCAAAGTACAAATATATTAGTTTAAAGAAAAAATGGGGCTTACAAATCAACAAGTTCATCTTTCTTGTCTGAATTGCGATAAATATTGACTGTAAGTTTCGTTATTTTTACTTGGAAAATGAATTTACATTAATCGCAGGTACACAATCTATAGTTGCGAGCAAGCACCTGACATGGCGTTGCGTCATCGCGGCGAGGCTAGGCCAACAGCCGCAGAAAACAAAATAATTAAAAAAACTGGAAACTTTTAAATATCATAAGATCCATTCTCATCCACTTGTACTCGAAAATTCTTAATCCGTAGAAAAGTAGTTTGTTATGCAACTAACATATATAACTTTTTACTTATATTTTATTATTTAATTTTGTAGGTTATTGTTTGTTTTTCAGATTCACTGTGGACCACAGTGAACATTGCACAGAGCCCGTCATTATAACTTATAATTTAACTACCCCTGCACTTGTTTTATTTGTGTGAGTGCATAGAGACCAGCAGAAAGCCGGCGCAGGGATGGCTAGGGTCATCCCTGCGTACACTGAGCTGGGGCTACTTTTTGCCACATTTTATTTGTTGTCTTCGTTTATTGTAGCAGTTTATAAGTCTCTTATTTTTTGTGGCAGTAAATGTTTTTTTTTCTTTATTTGTTTCTTCTTACATCACGCCAGTCTGCTGTAAGGTATCAGTGGTACTGCTGTCGCCGAAGCTCTGACAGTGTTTAGTCTTTTCGTTCAATTCATTTCTATTATAAAAATAATCGTTAAGGTTGATAGAACAAGAACTTACTTGGTGTGCTGATCAAACATGATAGGAAGGAACTCATCGACTGGCAGCAGTTTGTCAAGCGGATTTGCATCTAGCAACTTCTGGGCGCCGCGTTTTGTTAGCAAGTAACCCAGGGTCCAGTAAGAATAAAGGGGTTTAGTGACGTGCGGCGCCACGTATTGCTCTTCCCCGTCAAGTAATATCTTCCTGCCGATATACCTGGGAGGATGCAACGCCTAAGATGTTAAATTTTGTAATTGTATAATGAAGCTAGAATATAATCTCGGCGAAATTGATCTATCCCTAAACTTAAAGAACCGGTCGGATACAAATCAAGAAATAATCTTTAAAGAATAACCTAACTAATAATTCTCGAGGAAAAGATACTGTTCCCCCAGAACATTGCGATGACCATCTTCAAATGCAGTGGGTATATCGAAATAACATACAGAACGTAACATAACACTGCACTAAACTGTTACTAACTGCAGTTAACTTTTCAAGCATAGCACATGAGGGTCCTCCACTGGCACTTAATGCCACTAATTGTGTTACTTGAATGAACTGTGTTACTTGTGCTTGGCACTTACACAAGGTCCCAATCTAGTTTTTTAATTTCATCCATAAGCAAAAGGAAACGTTGACGGAAGTACGGCACGAAGTGTACGTCATCTTCAAGTATAAACGCGATATCAACGTGATCCTCCACGATCTGAAATTTAAAAATAACAGCTGACCTTTAGAACCATATTAGCTACTATTCTTACCATGCCGTTCCTCAGATTTTTTCAAACTCCATTTAACAAACTAACGCTCCTTTCATGGGCATGTTAAACTTTGAAAAATATTTAAAGTGTAATTAATAAACGGTTTCTCTGCTATCTGGAAATCTCATGACTAGAATCATAGCAAAATCTCCCAAAACATACAAGTACGTTAGTCATTGTTTGGTCAAATAATTAATTTTTTTTTAAAGTTTAGATTGCTTTCTAGACTAGTTTTGACATCGGCTGCCCAGTCACTTGGCTAACAAACATATTGTTCTGTTATTTGGTCAAAGAAAATGTGAATACTACCTGCTCCCATATGTAGTAATGACTTAAGAAGCAGCCCACCTCACCAGCTTTCATTGGCCTGTGATAATATCAAAGAATGAATAAGAAATAAATTCCAAAATGAAATGTATTTGAAGAATATTCTATTAATTTAAATAATTCTTTAAATTAACCTTTTTTTGTTAACCAGCTATGAATAATCAATTAACACATGTCACATATTAAAATCAATCACCAACATCATCATATCGAATATAATCCTATTAAAATATTGTAATGTAATATTCACTGTGAATGTTTCAGCGGACAGCCATCAACTGCTGGACGCAGGCCTCCCCATTGCTCGCCACAAAGCTCGGACCCCTGCCGCCCTCGTCCAGTGGACTCCCACAACCTCGATCAGATCATTACTACATCTTGGGTCCATGATATACATAATATGCAGATATTATACCTTTTGTGATATGGGTCTTCATAGCCTGGCATCAACGTGATGAAATTCTCCTTCAAATTGCACTCATCCAAATCCCTGAAAGTAAAAACAAAATCATAATGAATACTAATGACTTGGGAAATATAAGTCTAAAATAGAGAATTTATTCAATTGATTTGGTAGCTTTGAGACAAATAAAAGATGAATGGCGCAAGAAGAACAAAGAAATGTTGTAACAAAAGTGAGTGTTATTGTGGATACCAGTTTTTCTATTCCAATGTCGCTTTTAAAAGTGATCTACACTCGTAATCTTTTAAATAAGTCAAATAACTATTGAATACACTTAAAAAAACTAAAACATAATATATATGGAAGAATTGTCGTTTATCAAAAATCAATCTCTCAGTAATCGTACATCAATCAGGAGTACATCAATCATGAGGGTTGTAAATCCAACATACCTTCCATCGATAGCGCTAAACAATTTAGCTTCCATGCCAAGTTCCTTGAAGCTCAATGCCATTAGTTTCAATCTCTCCTTTCTTCTGTCAAGATTTATGAGGAAAACTTCACTACATCCCAATTTAGATGTTTCTGGATAAGATACATAGCCCTCGAAATGTTTGTCTAGTGGCAAAGGGGTGCCGCGGCCGAGTGCCTCCAGCTTCACATTCAACAGTAATTCATGATCATGTTTAGGATCTTGACCATCATCCAGTGGTATAGTAACAAATCCATATTGATGGTCATTGCAAATGTGGAGCGGAATACCTGAGAAGTAGAAATATGTTTAGTTAAAATAGATTTAAACACTTAATGTAGAAAAAAATTAAGGCAAGTTACCATTCCGGTTTGCATTTAGTGCGAAAACTATGATATCATCAATGGGTCCCACGTAATCTCTTATGTTTTCTGGATTGTATGTAAGTGAATCTGATCTCCGATATCTCAAAGATATCAGTACTGCCGTATGCACCATAGGAACATCGAAACATCCAGTTTTTTCATAATTAACAATTTTCTTGTACTCATCTGTTCTTTTGTAATAAAATTGATCCGTCATAGCACACCTAGAAATTAATTGTCTAGTTTTACAAACACAATCATGGACCACAAGCTGATTATGAATATATCACTGTAATGGTTAATCTACATAAATCAATTGTTGGATGTAGGCTTTTTCCAATACCATTGATTGTATTATGCACTGTGCATTGTGTATTCAAACACTCGCAAGGTCATTAGCCTCCATCCTACAGATAGATGCCCCAAGAGTCAACAGAATTTAAAACTATCACTTAAAAATGTAAAGAAAATATCACGATTATTTCTATTCAAAAAAGGAATAAAGTAATGCACCTTAAAAATATAGCATGCAAACACAAACTATTGAATTAGTTTAATGCAATAACCAACGAGCTAACCAAAAGTTTGAGTAAAGTCCATCAGAGACGAGCATGGGAGCCACAACTAACAAGTCTTTATTTACTAAATACTTTAAAGTTGTAGGTTCCGTCAAGAATGCGTCTGCATCTAACATCTGAAAAGAAAACAAATCTCTTCTATATTCTAATTAATTTATTATTTATACTGTGTTTTAAGGTAACTAATATAAAAGTTAGATAAATCTTTAGACATACAAATAACAACATTCAATTACTCTACATAAGCATTAATTGATAATTTTAAAAGTGACTGTTGTAAAGTTCACCATTATGTTATAGCTACGCTATAAAACTATTCTAATAATTATATATGAGCAACATAATGCAATTTATATAGTTTCAACATTTGAACAGCCACATAGCTATTTTTCCAATGACATAAATAAAAAGGCTATATCAGAAAATATCAAAAAATAATATGTGAAACAGAGATTTTTATAATTCAATTCAATCAGTTAAATAAAAGTTTAACCATCTATTTCATTACAATAATATATGCATCAAACATTTTCTATCCCCGCTTAGAGATTGGTAATGCACTCATAAGATATCTTCTTGGTGGTATCCCCATGGTGGTTGTAATTAGTTACAACAAGTAGCATCCTGGGATGCCTTCTTGTTTATCCTCTATAAACAACGATAGCATTTATAGTCGTCAAACATTTTATAGGTTTTATTTTACTCACAAAAATAAAATCAGCCCATGTTCTTCTAGCAAATCTAACAGCACTCTCCCTTAGATTGATTACATGTTCAAAATGCTTTGGAGTCCAGTTTGAAGATGTCTTCTCATCTGGATGCAATGGACCATTAGTAGCATTTGTGGTAACATATATCGCATTATATAATGAGCCAAACTCTTCTACCCAATCCTCTATTATTTCAATACTATTATCGTCATTGTAGTCACTGTAAATCCTTAAAAAATAAAAGAAAAATAGGTATAGAATATAACATAAGAAATATTAGGTTGTCAAATATCTCCCTTCCGCCTTTTTGTCTTTTGAATTTCGCGGCTATGTACAAAGCGCTACA
>DWTW01002698.1:0-10717 GCA_018246275.1 Papilio slateri
GGTTGAAATAGATTTTAAGTTTCGATCGTCTTACGTCGAAGGTACAAAGAAGAAAAGTCGGGACATAAAGGTTTTAGGTTAAATTTTAGTGAAATTGCGTGGTAAGGCATGTACCATTGGATTATTATTTAATTTGTGTAAGAATATCGCAAGCTTGACGGCTAATGCAATGGATTCATCACCGGTCATGTTAAACGAGTGAAAGTGGGAGTCGGTAAACTATTATTTACCTCCAATAAGAGATTATTGGAGGTAAATAATAGTTTACTGACTTTTATTTATAATAGTTGGACTTTTGTATATTTTTAATTAGGCCTTTTTACTGTCCTCGCCATTCGGTAGTGTGGAATAATTGTGCCGCATGCGCCATCATCTTCACATTATTTTCCTCGTTATTCCTTACCTATTTACCCGACTGACCCAGGAGGGTAATGTTTTTCGCGCTTATATATGTATGTATAATATTTATATGTCCGTTTTATCGTCCTCCTGTAGCCTAAACGGTTTAACAGAATTTGTAGAGTGAGGTGTCATTACATTCGTATTTTTCCGTCGAGTCATAGCTACTATGATAATGTGATGAATAATGATAATCATACAGTCAGTCGGGTTTTCGGTGTTGTTTTTTAAATTAGCTGTTTACTTATCACTTCCTTTATTCTTCTGATGGTTAAAAAAAATTGAACATATGAATGATAGCATTTTGTACTAACTTATATCAATTATTAGTTCGTCGGTGAGAGTTGCTGCTTGATATTCGCGATTGTTAGTACATATCTCGCATATATTAAAGGTAAAGGGCATTGCCTTGGTATAGAAGTATTGCGGCCGAACTCAACCGCGACCCGATGTCGACACCTGCCTCGAAAGTGCGCTGTCTGCACGCGATGTGGCACAGGCGGTCAATGTAACCTAAATACCTTTTCTAGATTTGCTTCTACTGATTGTGCAAGTGTAAAGTTTTCTTTTAATTACTTTATTTTCCTAAGATATTACTTAAATATCTTTTCTGAATCTGCTTAAACTGTAACTGTATAAGCAAAACTAAATTTTAATTAACTTAAATTCTTAAAATATCATTTTTCTTTACAATAACGTGTGATAGTCAAAGTTAGCTATCGTTGGTAATTCTTTATCGAATATATTTTGTCGCTAGTGGAAAATTATTGGCAGTAGCTAGTAATTAACGAAATATAACCCTCCGTGTGTAGTAATGGAAAGGGTATTAAGAACATTTAAATATGAAATCAATCTTCCGTTTCTTTACGGTTAATTTGGATGTTATATGGAACCAAAGTTAGTCAAAATAATGTAGAAGAAGGACAGTAGGGATATAAATCCTATCTAGATAACAGAAGTTAGATATTATGATCACTGGACGTGGCAATAGAGAATTTCATGTCGTAAACTTATACACAAGTAAGTAAGCCGTATCTATTACGTAGGTAAACTAGACGTTCGACAAAGACAAGTATATAAACATTGATACAAGTCAATATGACAATATTACTGGAAACAATGTCGTGTACGTGTAATAAAGGGTCGTAACTTGACCGGCGAAGTCGCTCTGTACCTGTCTCGAATAACAAAACTTTGCCTAGAACCGAATGTTATTGATAGAAGTTTTGATACTTTAGTATTGTGTATTAACTGATAAATTGGTTCCGAAATAATATTAAGTCTATCAATTTATTTTTTCGTATCAAGAAATTCTTACTGTACAACACTTTTTAGTCACGTAACATGCTGAAAGAAATGGAAAAAGAAAAGAAAATATGATACTACAAAACTCGTGTCCTTCAGAGGTCACCTTTGAATGTCAGATTAAAAAATATAACGCAAAACGATATGATATGAAAGCGTTTTTTTTTTAATTTATCCAAAGGTTAGGTTAGGTTAGGTTAGTTGTTAATATTAAGAACAATCTGATTATTTATAAATTGATTGGGACATAATGATTGCTTATATTTGGGTAGCATAAATGAAGCATGTGGTCGCAAAACCATTAACATTAACCCTTTTTAAACTGCTAAAAGTGTAAAATGATCTTTGTAGTGTAAAATAACATTTTAAATGTGAACAACAAGATATCGCATTGAAAAAAGAACTAAAAGAGCTGCCGGTTTCGCTTCTACGTGTCTCATATGTCCATGCAAGTAACGGGCTAGACTTAGCGATTCAAGACGTCACTTTCAAGGCACTTTCCAGCTTAGATTCTTACACAGTACTCGTATAAACGTCTGCAGGCTGTCAAACAAAAGAAAGTAGTTGCGTAGAGCGAGTGCGACATGACTGACGACGACTTCCGTAGTTGATTGTGATCAGTTTAGTCAAGCTGTGTGTCGTTTACGTTATAATTTTATTTGAGTGTGATATGAAAAAACGTTAGCCGCACTTGTATTATTTGTATGTGCCACCAACCGATTGTGAACTTCCTCAGTTTATAATTTGACTAGGCATATAATAAACTGTCAGCAAAGTGAAAATTGCACGAATCGTAGAAAATATGAACGTAGCCCTGCTGCTTCTAAAACGTTTACATGATACAGCCATGCGATGGTTATTTGTTGCATAAGTTGAAAGCGACCAGTGATAGATGTTTTCTGAAAAAAAAACTGCGTAACATAGCTGCGAGTGAGAGAGTAGCCTCACTTCGATAGACCGAAATTAAGGACTTCATGAAACGTTCATTTTATAACCATCACTACATATAATAGTATAAAACAAAGTCGCTTCTTGCTGTCTGTCTGTCCCTATGTATGCTTAGATCTCTAAAACTACGCAACGTGTTTTGATGCAGTTTTTTTTAATAGATAGAGTGATTCAAGAGGAAGGTTTATATGTATAATACATGTATAATATAGTAGAGAAATACTTATAATATAATTTTAGAGTTTTCTAATGTGATGTCGTAAATAAACACCTTTTACACAACATAAGCCGCGCTTTGCTTTATAGTACTTTATGATTAGCGATCGCACGCGTTTGTATCACCATTGGACCCGTGCAAAGCCGGGCCGGGTCGCTAGTACTACATATAAGTAATATTATCTACACAATATGTTTTGTGCACTTATCTATCTGTACGAACTATCGATACAATCGAAAGTAGATAGGACTACATCCTACCTACTTTCGATTATCCGAATAAACAGGTTTTCCGAATACCCATGTCAACCAATTCGGATAATAGACGTTCTACTGTAATTACTGGATGTGGCAACACCTAGTGTCGAATAATGATTAATATGATCTGTTGTGGGCAAACATCGAGTGTAATATGTATAGACTATGGTGCAATTGTTGCAATGATGGGGGTCTATGTATTACCGTAGCTGTATATTGCTGTATTGTTTAATATTCTTGTGTTGAAATTGTGGTATATATGCTTTTGGAGAGCGGAAGAGTCTATTTCTGCTGACATCCCCAAGATGATAAAATACCATATATATGTACGAACATATAATCCAGAGCTGTTCGATTATTATGTATTACATTTACAGTACATTAGACTAATGGGTTTATAAACCCATCTTACGATAATTGGATTCTCTTCCCCTACAATCCTTTATTTGTCAGGTAATAAAAGACTACTTCCGTGCACATGTGGGCATTATTAAGTATATTGCAATTATTATGTAGTAATACATTATCACACTTTAAAGAGATAACATCCATCTTGTTGCATTTTCTTCTATAGATTCCTTTAATTCCCATTGATATACAGATAATGAAGGTATGGTGATTAACACTTTACCGTTTTAATTTAATTTCGTCACCGGACTTCGAAAACTTTTGTTTTTTTTTTTTAATTAAAAAAAATGTAGCAGTAGTAGAATGTAAGTCCACTTATCCATTCGAATTTTGTATTATTTTACTAGGCAGTATTATTTTGTCACAGAGTATATTGTATTTAAATTTATTATTAATTAATTAACATTATTATTTTGTAAAATGGCAGTAGTGAAAATGTAATTACGATCCAACAATTTGTTTAATAGTAATATATAAACTTAATGAATATTGTTAATTACCATCGGCAAAACAGTGCACAACAGTAGAGCCCGCAACAACAACATCTGTTGCACTGCAGGGCCGGCTCGACCGGTGAAATACCACGACCGCACAGAAGACAGGCTGTTATAGTGTGTGTGTGTGACTGCATCTCATCATCATTCTCTCTAGCTGTGTCCAGGAGGTAGCGGTGGTAGTATTTATTTTTGTTTACCATATGAACTACTCATTGTGCCTCTTTTCTCGTGTAGTACGTTTAAAAATTTGTTAATAGCGACATTTTTGCCCGAATGACCCACAATATCGTAATGTTTTTCGCATGTATGTATGTATAATATATATTTTAAATGAACTTTTGCTTGTCGTAAATAACAAAAACTTAGAACCGGTATTATATATGTAATATTTTTGTAATCAATTTGAACAATTTACATACTTTTATACATATTGCTTATACAGGCTGTCCTATCAGAAATTCTGTCAGATGTTTTTGAAATATTACGTACATTTATTCAAAGGCGTATCGTAAAACAAAAGAAAATGTTTTAGGATTAATGTCTATTTTAAGTTCCTAACATATTATTTTGATGGTATCGAAAGTTGAAAATTGCATTAGATATTTTCGAACTAATATTGATGGAGTAATGGATTTTGTCCATATTTCTTACTAATGGTGCCAAATAGGGTTCGAAATTGTAAACAAGTAAAAGTATCTGAAAGAATAATATCGAGTAAGAGCGATTCCACACGGACGTTGTGTTGGCGTTGCGACGACGGAGTGGTGCCGCTAGTTAGTTTGACAATACAAATCAGAACGACTGCCACACAGTGCGTCAAAATGACGTGCGTTGACAGAACGCATGAGTTGCGCACACGGGACCTGAGAGACGAAGCGGGAGGGGTGTTACACGGTGCGCTTCAATGACAATTTAAAGCAGCGCGGTATATTTTATAGCATCAAATTTTAGCTCTATTTGACCGAACGACGCTGCGTCGTCGCAAAACTGTGCGTTGCGTTGCATCAGCGCATTTATTTGCACGTATGAGACACTGTCCGTCGAAATGATAGAGGTGCGACGACGCAACGCAAACGCAACTCCCGTGTGGCATCTGTCTCAGTAACTTAAATAAACTAATCATTCCTTAATCAACCCAACTTAAGTTAGTAACATTGTGAAAAAATATTATCAATAAGTCATTTATTGTTAGTAAAGATTTTTAAATTTTCTAACTCTACAGTAAGATCAAAATGTCTCGACAGTTACATATTCATAGCCTTTAATGTTATATTCACGTACAGGCTGATGATTCATTTGATTGTAAAAATTACATTAACGTTAATTAATCTTTTAAAAATTAATTAAGTCTAACTGTTAATTTATTTTCACAAACATAGATAGGACACAGATCTGGCGTGATCTATTCAGCCCAATTTAGAAGGTTCGTTGTTCGCTTATTACTTGCCGTAATGTGCCCTTTAACTTTTATGGGCTAAAGTTGCGGAATGAGTCTGACTGAAGTTCAGAGGGGACTAATATAGGGCAGGAGTTTTATCAGGACTTTGGTTTAAATTTCTATTAATATTATTACTAACATTTGTGTAGACGAAATCGGCCGTTCGTAAGATTTTATATGACAGTCGGACGTTTTACCAAGAATAAAAATATCCTGGGACGAACTGAAGCGTATAATCATTATTTTTATGCATCGATATTAATAAAATTAGCTGGAACTCCCTATGTCTAGAAGTTTTGTAAACCGGAACGTATAATAACATAACAAGTTTAACAACAATTAAGAGAGTCAACATCGTAATAACAATATTTTGTTGTCTTTTCAGGTAAGTAATACAGATTGATCCCGAATGAAAACCAAAACCTCATGGAATTTAAACGTGAAGTAAAAGGATACGTTCATCTGCGTTTGCGTCGCATCTGTCGAGTGAGTTATCGTAGGCCCCGGGCTCTTATCATGCTCTTCTTTCCTGATTCACGTCTGTAATCATAGCTGTGATAGTTGTGGGTGTCACGTAATATCATGTGAACCGTTTGCTCTTTACTTCCTTCTATAAGCCTGGCAGAGAACATAGGTAAGTTTTAATAACATCATCATCTTCTTCGTTACATCAAGTACTCTAGCTAAAGTCTTTACGGCACCGAAATGGATCTAAAAAAAAGATCACAGACTAGTCCTAAATATGTGTGCGAAGCCACGAAAACGTGGTAGTGAAGAATTCTTATATTGAACACAAAGACTGGCTCGGTGAAGTTCAATTTTTGCGAGGTCAAAAGTAATTTAGAGCACGTTATCAAGTGTAATAGTGTTGTCCCAACTTATTCCATAAATTTTGAGCCCTTTGCACGTCATCGAATAATAGAGAGGGACCTTTTCCAACAAATACAAAGGAGTATATATTATACAGAGGAGGTAGGAGAGGCCGCGAATAATTTCGCGATATTAACTTATCTCAGGTGCGTAAGGCCGTAAATGTGCCTAGTGCCTGCCTCCAAGGTTCTTTTCAAGCTGACAAAGGATAAATGGAAGTGTCTCTAGACACCAAGACAACGATTTATTTTCGAAAACCTGATTATGTTACTTCTTGTTTAATTACATACGTTATGTTCATTGAAAAATATTACGTTAAACTTGGTTCCTCAACCAAGTTTAACCGTTATGCAATAAAAATGTTTTTATTTCATTTTTTACTTTGATAGACGATATTTTTAAATGAATGGTGTTTCTATTAGATTCTTAGCTAATATTTATTTGATTCGACTTCGAACCCCTGATTGTGAGCAAGCTTGCAAATTAGCGTTGAACTATAAGTCTTCTAAGAAAATTGTGTAATATTTTATACCACATGTAATTCTCATGTTAAACAATGTAAATTCAATTCGAAACATTTAGGAAAAATACCGAACTCTGTCTGAGTTAAAAGGAATTGTGTGACGGAAAATAACCTAAGTGAAATAAAACAGGTTCCAGTGACATTGAGGCAAGGGCAAACACATCAGTGTAAATTCATGTGAGGCTCTATGTCCCTCTATAACCAATTCATTCGTCGGCGGACCGTAAGCCTGTTAGTGGATAAAACGCGCTAGGAAATAACAAGGTTGGTTCCTTTGAAAGGAAAATTTTATATCGCGAAGAACGTGTGCGTTCGTTTTGTCTCCGCAGCCAGAAATAAGCGTCGAATAATCGCATATATACGAGCGTTTGCTCCCTACTTCGTCCGCATTAAAAAGTTACTTAGCTAAAATTTAAATTTTCAGTTTAATAGCTTCTACATTATCATTCTATATAAAATTTTCGACCTTTGCTTCATCCTCATCTAAATATAATGAAAAAGATGACTTCGTCATTACTTTATAAGTTGTAATTAGCTAAAATATATATTTTGACATCAATAGCTTAAGGGGGTTCCGATTTATCAGACAACGGGACCCTTAATTAATTAAACTAGGGGAAGAACTTGTGAAAATCCTTTCTTAGTACTTGACTACGTTATAAATGTGCTGTGATAGGTCAGCCGGGTTCCTCTTTCTATATGGATATGATAACGCAATTCTACACCATTGTGCTACAACGACCCCGTCCAACATAAACTTATCCAATTACTTACAATTTATGCGGCAGTACTTGCGCTACATTTATCCGCGTGCGTACCGAACGCACGCTCACTTAATCTCTTTCTAAAATGTGTTTGCGTCTGCTCTTGTTTACGAGAGAGACAATGAAATAGGCTTTTTAGTTGAACAATTCGCTGTTTATACGATGACTATATTGATTTATTTATTCATTTAAAAAATAAAATAAAAACCGGTATTCAATAACGTGTTCTATTTAGAAGTTTGAGCAGATCGAATGGATTTCACGTAATAAAGACGTGAGATATCATTTTTAGCTTCAAAAGAGAGACGTCTAAGTCGCATTGTTCTCGCTTATCAAAGCTTAAAGGATCAAAATATAATCAGCTATCTTATCTGTCCTCTAGAAAAATATTTTAGAATCGTAGATTTGAAGTAATTTTGCTATATAATGATAGTTTCTTGCTCTACAGATGGATAAAATTACGCGTTGTAATTAAATAAAATGACGTGAGAATGACTTGGCGAGATTTAATTTTGTTAATTATTAATTGTCAGTTGTCATATACAGGTTTCGTTTTATGTAAATATTCTTTGTTGTATGTCCGTCTTGTTATTTTATTGTATACATTTTAAATTAAGGACCCATAACATCTTATGGGTCTCTGAACCTTGATAAGATATATATGTTATCTATACTAATTATAATATATAAATAGAAGAGATTTGATTGTTTATTTGTGTCGGATACACTCAAAAACTACTGAACAGATTTTAAAAATTCTTTCATCAATACCAAGCAGCGAGTAACATAGGCTTTTTTTGGTTGTCTATCCATTTACACGAGGGAAGCCGGGCAGGTTGCTAGTGTGAAAAAAAAAAATTATTAATTTTAAATAAATTGACATTTGTGTCAATTTATATTGCTTGATATAAACAAGAAAAATATATTATATTTAATATCACGTAGAGGAGACAGAATACGTAGGATAAACTAATAAAACAAGAATCCAGTGTACACAGTGAATTATTCCGAGTTGAATGTTAATGAGGTTCATGAACCCAAGAGAAATGAGACATCGGGCTGTGAGTCCGTCCCCAAAGCACTACAATGCACTCCAGACTTATTGTCCGCTTTACTTATATTTGGTGCTTCTCAGATGGAAATATGCTAGGTAAGATTTAACTGAACTTAACTGAACTACTTTTGCAATTTGGCAGTAAAGTAACTTTTACTTATTACATTTGTTTTTTTACTGCTGTCAGGTTTAATGGTCAAAGCAAAACATCCAAAGACTAATTTGCACAATTGAACGAACTACTCAATTTTCTTACTGTATAAAATATCAAATATTTTTTTTAATTTAAACAGTGACCTTGTAAAACCACAAAAAATCGTTTTTTTTAATTATATAATAAATGATAAAGAGTAACAATATTTTTTATGATAACTTTAATTATAATATCATAAAAAATAAAGTAACTCTTTATCATTTATTATATTATTAACTAGCAATCTGCTCTCAAAGCTTCGCTCTGGTAGATAGATAGACAAATGAAGACATAGTTTACATTATGTGCTGATAGAAGATCTTTCTATTGATAAAATAATTTTTAACATTGGTTCAGTCCTTTTTGGGTTTTTCCGGAACAATTAAAGAATAAAATCGTTTCTCATTATAATATCAGTATAGTTGAAGTAAAAAAGCTTTCTTGTCATTATCAATAACCGTTTTATAGCTTTGGCGTTTATGTACGTATGTACCAAACAAACCTTTCCCTTCACAGTATTAGAACAGAGAACAATAACAATAGCGATAATTAATAACAATAGTGGTGGAAAACTGTCTTTGCTGTTATATAAGGTAAGTACAGAATGTTTATGCACCCGCATTAGATACAAAGATTTAACGGCATTCGTAACCTATATGAGGTCATATTACACAGTTGGTAACAGACGAAAGTTTTAATCAAAATTCGAGCCGCAAAATCCGGGATAGTATCCGAGCTAAATAATAGGAGTGGATTTCCATAAAGCCTCGGCATAAATATGAACGGGTACGACTTATAATTGGGACCGATCGGCTCCGACATACTTGAAAGTTGCCGCGGCCAAGTTTGAATTGATGAAGAGGTTCCCAGACATTGTCAATCTCGAGATTGGAGCGTAATCCTAGATATGAGTTTTAGTTTGGCGATAGTGGATAGTGTTAGGGAATGTTGGCGGCCCTCTAATATTCCACGGGGGTTACGTATTGATAATCCGCTTCTCGTTATGGATTTTGCCGAGTCAGGTTGGGGTGAGATATGAAACGTTAAGTTCTTTTGTTATCATAGAGTAATACATTCAATTTAACTAATTAGCAAAAAGTCTCTAGAGTGAAGTGAAGACTGAGTGATTATTGTTGGAATAAGAGGTCTTGTTTTATCTTAATGAAGTAGCGAATAAGTTATCGTTGCTTGTATTATATATATTGCTAAGATAAATTATTTAAATATACATAATGTGTCTGATTTTAACCTATTACAACTGCAAAGGGATATGTGTATATATATACCTGAAACTTGCGTCTTATACAAAAGTTTCCTTTCAATGATCGGTATTAGAGTAAAATCCGACTCGCCTACAATGCGGCTTACTTCATCTTACACGCCTTTGAAAGGTTTTATATTTTTAAAATAGAGCCTACATCTTCCAAACATATGTTCTTATATTATCCATTGGATTCGGGGTTCAGTAGACTAGGACTAGGCCTCATAAGATGTCGTATGTGTGAGTATACAGGCATTTTAAAGACAAATTGTGATCGCTTAAATTTCATTTGGAGACGATTTACATCTTACAATTACTTCTTAAAGGAAAAAACCACCAATGTATTACATAGCTAATTCAGTTTGTGAAACGTTTTTTTTAACAAACTAGCTATTTGTTATACAAAGTAGATAGACAGTATACAATTATGTATAAACTTACTTACAAAGAATATTAAGACGAAAGAAATGATAAAAAGTTTACGATGAAATCATTATTTGAATAACAAAATGCATATTTTTCGCTATCATATGAATAAAATGATTTAACATTAGATTTGAAACAAAGCATCACCTGTAAAGAT
>DWTW01002699.1:0-10717 GCA_018246275.1 Papilio slateri
CTGCAATGGATGATTACTTCCTGAATATTTTCTTCAGAAAACACACCATCATATGATGACAACGCAACGCGAAGCAGGATATTAATTCTTAACAAAGACATCATTCCTTTGCTCAAAAAAACGGTGATAAATTTTATAATTCAAATAAACTTTAGAAAAGTCGACTTTGTGCGACTAATCAAGTTTACCTAGTGGACTAGTATGTCAAACGATGAGATCATTGCCATATTAGTGGTCAAACCGGTAACATTTCGTCGAACGTTACATACGAAAATATTTTTTAACAGAGATACATTAATGTGACAGCAGCATGTGAACTATGAACTACAGCTTAGCTGCGGCAGCTCATGAAAGTAGAATAACGGAGTAAGACACTAATGATACCGCGGTTTGTTTCATAATTTTGCTTACTTGCCATATTTCACTGTGATGTTGTAAATTCTCTTAGACTATCGGCGGCCATCGGCCTTTATAAAGTTCAAAAATTCACGACTACAGCGTAAGTCCACTGATCACGATCATGTCTTTTCCTTTTGTGTATCTACCCGCTTTGGTTTTTGAGATTTGAACATTTTCTGCATCAATTTTACATTACTTATGTACCGGAACGACAAAAATTTTACTATTATCGATTGAAAGATTTGTACATAGTCGTCTAAAATTAAATCTGTAAACATTTCTGTTATCATTTCGATGTCATTGATCTTTTACGTAATTTATTAATGCGATAAATGATTTTGTTGTTGCATCGACTCTTTTGTTTGGTATTTTTGTCGCACAAAGTTTTAACAAATGCTTCATATGAATGACTGCGCATAAATAGAATTAGCCTTAACTGACCGTCCAATCTTGTTATTCTCTCACGATCGCACAGTCGAATTCCAGTCAGATTGTCAACATACATACATACTTAGGCGGCCTTACATATAAATATAAAGAAATAAGCTCATACATCTCTTATCCCAATTCGGGACTATAAACGTTATTGGTTTTTTTCCGAGCTTACAAGATTTTAAATGCGACAAGGGCTAATGACGGGGCATGGACTCTACAAATCAACTTATTTTCACTTTTTTCAGCTTGGAAATCCATTTTTCAAACTTTAAACCGGTTACTCGAAAACACGTCCAGTCACTAGGCTGTCTGTGTATCCTTCGTTAACATGAAAGTTGGCAAAAGTAAGAGTAAAATGAATGCTGCAATTAACGCTTCTCCTGCCACCTGTCAGGATATAACGGCACTATCGGACGTAACGAGCGGGAGACACACGCGACCCTCTTCAACCTCGCTAATTTGAATTCTTTCACCAAATTACTTTCCATATTTATTGTTGATCTCCGCGCGAAACTCTCGCCGCGCGACCGGTAAGTCGATCTGGGTTAGCGGCACACGCGAATTCTGACGCTTCCGATGCCCTAGCCTTGCTAAGGTCTGTAAAGCACGGGACATGTCAATATTAAGTTTAAGGCCATATAATATCTACTATTTAGGGTCTGTATTTTCGTTTTTTTTTAGTTTTGAAGGTAGAAACAGATGGGAAAAGGAAGAGAAAGGGTTTTTATATCTCTTTTGGCAGTATCTCACCCACAACATAGGTCAACGAATCCAAGGATTTCCAAAATTTCTATTACACTACGTTGCAAAAATTTTTATAATCTGACTTCGCTATCAAATTGCCGTCTTAAAATATATTATAGTGCAACCTAATTAAAACATTGATGGGGATATGACAATAGGTTGTTTTAAAAGTTGCCAGCCATCTTTTTTACATAGAAAAATTAAAATAAAGACTGACATCACAATCTTAAAGAAAACTGTTTTTAATTGTCCATTTTCTATCATCTTATAGAGATATGACTCGGTGCTTTATGTATTAGAAGATTTGTTGACCGTTATTTTGATAATTATTTTACCATTTATGTCATGATATGTAAAATTTAAAATAAATTTGGAATATTGCTGTGAGATATCGTAATTATTATATGAGTATATATGTATACATTCATGTATGTCAGGGTGACAGTACTGCACCGGTCACAACCCGCTGCGCGGCCCTCCCGCGCTTCCGTCGCTTTGTCACGCAAACCTTTCAGTGATCACCTGTTTGCGTGCCATCCACATCCCACTTACAACATACATGCAGTTTATTGAATCAATGCAGTTTTATTTTATTTAATACGAATAAAAGACTATCATTAAATTATAATAACTAAGCATAGATTGCATTGGGTGGCCCATTAGTTATCATTTAGATTTTATGTGATAGTCCTTACGATTTGAGCATTAATAGAAGTCGTATGTCTCTAGGGTTCTAGCGGCATTCAGCTTGAAAATGCCACGTCCAATTTCAGATTATTTGACAGTTTGGCCGTTGCAACAGGCTCACGAATATGAAATGCACATCAGTATAGAATGTGTTCAGATAACTTAAATTTTCTCAGCCTAGACGCTACGTAGCTCAATAGCTATTAACAGTTCAATAACGGTATGTAAACGGCACATACGAAAGTAAAATTGATAATAGTCTAAGCGGCAAATTGATTTTCTTTTTACTCGCGCGTAGTGTAAGTAACAATCTATACGTTTGATGATGAGTAATCAAATCAGGTGTTTTTATTTGGAGAGTGATTGATGTAGCGGAGATGCCGGTGACGGGAGAAAACAGGTTACGAGATAATGCTTGTTGTCCATCGATTACTATACTATCAAAACAATTTTTACTGTCGTTTTTCTTCTGAACACAGTTATAATCAGATATTATTTGGACAACCTTAATAATACGGAATTCCAATGCCAACTGATGGTCCACAATCTTGTTGTCTTACAGGTACAGATTACAGTTACTGAATATTGGGCAATTTTTAGTACGCGTGGTAGAAAATGTGTTTATGACTACAGTAGGTTCTACAAAACATTTGATAACTCATGTTTTTAGATATTAAGTATACTTACGACTTGTGCAATTCAGTACTACATTAGCGACACCTTGTGAGAAGAGAAGATGTTAAACTAGCCCTCAATTTGTCCAACTTCAATGCCGGTCACACCGGAATAACATACAACAGCGCCACGGAAAAAATAGAGACGGCATTCTAAAAGAGTAAAAAACTTCGTTAGTATTTCATACTTTTGAAATAACTCTAAAGCCCTTGATTACACTTTTATCAAAAATGATATACTTATGCCACGTTACTATTACGATGGCGCGCTATAAAGCTTTGACGGTGTGCTAACAGCCTTGCTTTATTTTCAAGGTGCTCAGATTTTATATGAACATTACAACGATGTGGCAGATTGATGCAAACGTTTTTGCAGTACACGGCCCAAGGTTCAAAAGAAAGTGATTGAGTTCCATCTCGCCACGCGATGTACACCAATGCATGTCGTGTCATGCAAACACGAGTTAGCCTGCAGAACATTTCACTTGTATAGTTTATAAAAGTATTATTGTATTGTCATCGGTGCATAATCGATGCGCCCAAATGATTAGACAATTTTAAATCGATACTACGTAGAAAGGTTTTTTTTCATTAATAGTTTGATACATAAATAGTATCTATTTATTAAAGGTGAAGCAAGTAAAAGTGTGATAAAAATTTAACTTAAATTATAACAAAAACTACTGCATTTTTTTATTAAAAAAATAAATAATTGTACACCTTTAAAACGCAAACACACACCTCTTACGATTGCCTCGATTTCTTTTATAATATATAAAAGTTAAGTTGGCACATATTGCATTGTGACCTTTGACTCACGTTAAAATATTTCGCGTGCGCGACAGACAACATTATAACACAATAGTTTCCGTATTCGATGCGCCACTTATCGAAATAATTTTGAAAGTTCACGTTTTAAGATTATTACGTACCCATTTCCTCTGGTTCTTTAGGTATTTGCTTTCGATTCAAGACTGGCTTATTGTTCAATTTGCCGCATAATGGGGCGCCCACGCGGTCCCGGACGAGCGGGGGCAATATACGTTCGACTATTAAATGTGCAACGTTTAAATTAAATAGCTGTTATTGTATGTCGCTTTCTAAGGTTAACCTCTTTCTTATGTCATACATTGTAATGAGAGAGTGCTCTAAAATTACACAACAAAGAATTGACAAAATGAGACAGGAACAAAAATATTTTCTATTTTCATACATTTTTCATTTCAGATTTATATCATGCAGGAATGCATTATTATATATGCTCGTGATGTTGGTTCGTGATGTGAATGGTTTTATGTAGCCATGAATGAAATAACTTTAAATGACATTGTTAAAGTGATATTGTTTTAATTTCGTTTAGATAGATTTGATCGAATAGATTTAAGAGCAGATAGTGAAAGTGGCACTACAATTGGTAGTATCGTATTTAATAGTTTTTCCCCACCCATATATCTACACTTATCGTCAGTTTGAGGCGCAATCTCAAAGCGAGATAGCCACGAGGAACCAAAGTCGACAACTTAATGTACAAGCACTCGAAAGTTTTAATTATCACAACCAATGCCACTCATTCATTCGCTAATACAAATCTTCATTCGCTAATTAGAAAAGTAATAAGGAATTATTTTATCGGTCGAGTCTGTACTTCAATTTGATCGTAGCGACTATGCAATAGATATGTAACATAGTATTATAGGACCGATTGCTTTATTATGAGCAATGAAAACGTGCTACGTAACGTTAGTGATGGATTTCGTTAGTGAACTTTCTTCGTCACTCTTCTTTTTGGATTGCGAAGTAATTAATAACAAGCCTTCGGGCTGTCATTACAGGATATACGTTCACTTTTCGATATCGGAAGTGAAATGTTGATGGTCTAATTAATTCGCTTTAAACAGCGTATCATTATTGTTACCTTAAGAGAAAAAGTGTTTTTACTTAACATTTTACTTTTTAAGCGAACCTATAATTATACGAATAATTTTAAAAGGAAACGATTTTAATACACCTTGCTTCTTTCTTGCATTTTAATACACCTTGCTTCTTTCTTGCATTTTAATACACCTTGCTTCTTTCTTGCATTTTAATACACCTTCCATTAAAAAACTGTAGTATCCGGATGTAAAATATGCAAGATATGCATATAAATGCTACGGCCCTTAGTATTAAGATAAAATATAAATCACTAAACCTCTTTATTAAGATAATCAAATAATTTTCTCACAAATAATTAGCTTAAATCAGTAGATTTTTGTTATTTACACAATGCGTCAACACCTCTATATTACGTAACGCTCGCCCACTTGCAAATTGACTTCCTCGAAGTTGTCAGTAAATGAGCAGCCTTCCAATACACTGCTTAGGTCCCAAGTAGAATCAAATAAGACAAGGAAGTGTTGACATATGTTTTAAGTTAGACTTATAAGGGTCATGTATAATGTAAAAACTAGTTACAGTTAAGAAATAAAAAACATCGTTTGTTTAATACGTCAATTATAAAAATCATTTTATAAAAATGACTTAAGAACACCATGTGTATGAGTACCATACATTTCCTTAAACCAGGGTTGAGCAATCTTTTCAAGCAAAGGGCCGAAAAAAATAATAATTTTATCGGCGGGCCAAAATCACATTTTTATATATGCTTCAAATTAGATATATGGTAAATAGATACATGGACAAAATAGGTATCGATTAAATATAGGATTGAGTATAACGAAACTTATAAATTACAGTACTAAGACATTGAAATCAAATTATTAAGATATTGTAGTAAACAAATACAGATAATCTTTAACCTGGATACGGTATATTTCAATTATCGCTCGTATTATTTTACGTATGTTTTATAAAATACATTTTTATTGCTAAAATCCGTATCGTAGAACCCTCCGCGGGCCGTACAAAATATGTATTCAGGCCGTGGGTTGCTCACCCCTGCCTTAGACCAACGATAAATAAGTCACTAAATGTTAACTGCACATTGTTGCAAACTATGGTGTTACAAATTGGCAATAGCTTTTGTGGGCAATCTCAATGTAGAGATATACAGACAGAAAATTGGAGCTGGTCTATAACTTTACAAATGATTACATCAGGTGTGATAAGAAGGTGTTATAAAAATACATTAAGCGGAACGCGCGTGTTTCGATCATATCGCTGTATAACTATTTGATGTAATGCCTTCGGTATAGTGTCGGAATGCAGGAGTTTGTATGTAGGATATAGATCGATAAGAATAAGACAGAAAAAATTGTATATTGATTAAAATCTAATAACTAATCAATATGTGTATATTATATTAATCTCTATCTAATCATTCATTTATACTATTTCATATATTCTATATTAAGTATGCCGTTCATATGAACAAAGCGACCGCGCTGATTTCGTTTCAAAACTGAAATTAGCCGCGAACTTTTTGCGCGCATTTGTTTTGTTTTTTTTAAACCAATACAAGCGAAAGGCAACTCTCGCTTTCTAACCTTAAGTATGGTGATAGACATTTGTTTATCGGGTACGAATTAGCTGTACATGGGTAGGCGGTTCGTAAGTCGACGACTGTGGGAACGTCACTCGCCCACGATCGAATGATTATAGTACAGGCAGGTGTTTACGGAAATTAAAATCGTTTATTGATTCGTGAAGAACTTTTTAAAAAATTGATCTTATTAAATCTTATCCTGATTAGTTGTAGGCATAGTAGCATCGTGTTTTCTTCTTAAAACTCATACACATATCAGGCGTGAAAGTCGGTTATGTACACGTACAATAGTTTGTCTATATTTTTATAAAGAAAAATATAAAAAGTATTTTGTACATTTTATTCCTGCACTTTATTTTACGAAAGCCAATATATTTTATCTCATTATATGTTAGTTATAAGTTTGACAGCGATTCAAGCATCTTGACTGTTTCAATAAAACTTAAATCGCTCTGCAATCTAATTTGACCTTTGTTGATATAATCTTCTTTGTTACGATAATTCTCTATGACCCATCCATTATCTAAGCTGGGCCCTGCGGTGTCCGTTGCCCTGTCCTGCCTTACGTAATCGTTATATATCTGTCATTTGCATAACGACGGCATCATCCGCCTCTAGAGACAGTTTCTGAATGTTGAGAAACATTCTGTTGCCAGCTACATTATCTTTTGTTGTTTATAAACTATGTTTCTTGGTTAATTAATAATGATAAGGTGGATAAACCGTTCACCTAATCATGACATAATATAGTTAAGTAAGGTCAAGGTTACTTGTTATTACGTTTATTTGAGGATTCTGGTTTCCAGAGCAAAAGCTTCTGTCTGCTAACGTTGTATTTATAATTTTTTTTGCGTAAAAATCCATATAAAACGTGCAGCAAAAACAGGGCTCAGTCATCTTAAATGAAGTTTATGAATCGTTTATTTGTTATTAAGAGCATTACACAAATAAGGTCGGGCCTGTTGTGATAGTTGAAAAAATGACTAAAGATATTAATTTAATCTTCACTACCTTAGCATTTTATAGTTGTGCTGCCAAACGTCTAGGAATTAAGTTAAAATCACTTTAAAAATGCAAAATTTTCTGAAATTAATTCTTAATAAATTCATACACTTAGTTACAATATGTAGTATTATTGTTTGAAATAACTGGCTGTATGTTTAATTCAATTCACTTTTTATTTATTATAACTTGATGTTAGACATTTTGCATGTTTTAATGCGGATAGTTAAAAGAAAATTATTCTTAATCAAAAACGTTCACGTAATTCGAAAGTGTTCGTGAATAATCATGAGAATAATTGTAAATATGAAATTAAAACGTTACTTTTGCCTCAATACCGTGTAATTAAAAGCGTTATCTTCTTTAGAAAACGGATTATTCAAATAACGAATTTAGGAGAAAACGCTGCATCATAGTTATTAAAATACGAAGAGCACCATTCATCTACAAGCAAGTACAAGCGAGTGAAAAATATAATTGGAAATTAATTAATAATTTATATACACCTGAGGTAATTAAAAGCCCGTACAGCTAGTAGAGCACATGTTGTGATATAATGATCGTAAAGACTAATCGACGACTTGAATAAATTATATTACTATGTCGCTATAAAAATCTGATGTTCGTACAAATAAAGTAATAGAGCCCGCAACAATAACATCTGTTGCACGAATGGGCCGGCTCGACTGGTGTAATACCACGACCTCACGAGGCACAGGCGAGAAGTAGAAGTATGCTTCTGCCTTTCGTTCGATGAGCGAGGTGTAGGAGGCCCAATTTCGGTACTCTTCCGTTTTCCATCCTTTCCTAATAAGGAAGGATGGAAAAGGGAAGAGGGTTCGACGAGGAGGGGATGAATAGGATAAGGAAGTATCCTTTTTCCTGTCTATCCCTTCCTCTAACCATTAAAGGTAGACGCATCTGCGACTCATTTGGTTGTTACAGATGTCTATGGGTTGCGGTCACTTAACATCAGGTTGCTCGTTTGCCACCTTCTCTCTTAAAAAAATCACCCCCTACGCAGAATGAAGTCTGGTGTAAAGAATGTAACTTATGTAACGGAATCAGCTTCTGAGATGTAATATTTTGAAATACAATAAAATTTTTACTCCAAAACCGTTTAATAAACATATTGACACCATTAGGCTTTACTCATCCTTATGTAATATTGATCAAAGTGAAGAAATACAACGAAATAAATGTTTGCTAAGAAATCTAAATTCACACTTTATAGAGTAACGAAATACGAGCTGTTGCAAAAATGTAAATTTAAGTTGTATGTTTCACCCCGGAAAACTAACCGACACTTAAGAGCAATTTGTGTGCATTATTCTTGCATAACTTCTTCTAACCTATCACTATTTATGCATTCTATTAAAACAAGCTTTCCTAATCATTTTCCTAGAAGCCTAATGACGAGTGTCATGTACACACAACACGTTTATGCAAGCACCTGTCCTGTGATGGATAACTTAAGTAAACTTACACTCGAGTATACACTGCACATCGCAAGTTTAACTGGTTCCCATGCTAAGGAAGGAATAACATATAATCAATATGGCTGCCCAAAGGTCGTAAGACTGTCCTGTTATTTACTTATCACTTGGCTACCCTCCAAAAGTCAATTTAACTTCGTGAGAATCCCAATGGAGAAATGTGACATTGTAGGAAATGGCATATCTTATAAATTCGCACGCTTAGCTCGCACGTCGTCTAAGTAACTTAAGTAAATACTTCTCATAATCATGTTTTAATTAAAATGCCCTTTCTCGTAACTAATTCCATTCTTATGCACGCATTCAGTTTGCAGGCATTCTATGCTACTACTTTCACTTAGATTCAATTTATGCCTCTTTGTTTTACTATCAATGTGGAATTAAACTGTTAATATTTGCAAATATTCGAATCTAATTTATAAAAGACTTGCCCGGCATCTTTCGGGTAGATAGATGAAAACTAAGGTCCTCGCTGATAGGAGAGCTTTCTATTGGTGAAAGAATTTTTAAAATCGGTACAATAGTTTTCGAGTTTATCTGGAACAAACAGTCTAATCTTTTCTCTTTATATATGAAGTTATGTGATCCGATCAATTAACATACACAACATTCTCAACAGATAGGGACGCGTTGCTAGGTTGTAGCACAGAAGTGGGCCTTTGTAAGAAATAAGAAAAGCTGAGGGGAATAGACAGGAGATAGTGCCTATACCGCCTCACTCATTACACGAAACACAAGAGTATTAATACAACGTACTTCTCTGGTCGAATCTCCTCATTCGTGCAACAGATGCAGCTGTTGATGGCTCTACCACTTATCATATTTGTCTACCCAGGCTAACTAAATAAGGCGTTATAGTTTATTATCAAAAATGTAACTTTATATCTTAGTAAACCTCGTTTGTTTAATTAACTAAAGAGTCATATCACAGTCTTGCAGTCCCTATGATATTATTATTTGCAATGCGCTCGGGCGTTTCCCGTCTCCGCAGAAATGACACTGTCGCAGTGAGATTGTTGCTTTTGTCGTCGCAGCTTTTGTTGTGACGTCATGCAGTCCCTTCTAGCTTCATTTATGAATTTATAGACGGATAATATTCTCTCTTGCTTATAACGTATTGTTTCGTACATTATATCATTAATTTCGAGTTGGGTTAGCGAGTATTTTGGGCAGATTTATGGCTAACTGGCCCCTTATTCTACTAACAAAATTGTATCGTCATATATATTTGACAGAAGAACGGAGTTACAGTATCATGCCAGAATTGGGGCCCTTTAATTTTTAATGATGTACTGTCCTCTGGGGGAACAAAATTATGTGGGATTTTGCCCACAAAAAACCCCCTCGTTGCAACTGGAGATCTTTCCGGCCTATCTAAAGGTACACACCGGAACCCTCTGCACTGAGCTTCTGCACGACCTAGGGGAGACAGAAACTTCCATTGTACCTTCGCAGTGCTACGGTAATGCGGGATCTAGCAGTGTTGCCATTCTAACGGAAAGAAATAAAGACGAGAACGCTTAATTTGAGGCCCTGTTGTCATATTTGCTTGTTCAAATATTACTTTTATTTCTAAGTAAAAAACCACCTCCAACTTCGCTCAGTTAAATAGACAAATAAAAAAATGTAGCCTAAGTTACTCGCTGATAGAAGAGCTTTCTATTGGTGAAAGGATTTTAAAAATCGGATCAATGGTTTTAGAGTTTATCCGTACATTTATTAACAAACACATGAGTTGTTTTCCTTTCTAAATGTAACGTCCTACATTAAACATTATCCTTGGGGTAGTATAGTGG